>SNQJ01S0029571.1:13074-32317 GCA_010110895.2 Picea sitchensis | reverse complement strand
TGTGAAAATTGAAGCTCAATTTTTCAACATACTTTGAAACAAACGCTCAGTAGAAAAATTAAATTTGATCTTCATGATGCATGTTCTTTTGGAATGTTGTGCTTGATGATGTGAATAGATCCATGCCTTGGTATTGTGAAACTATACCTAGTGTGAAGGAATTACACCATGTTCAGAGTAAAGACATGGGTGACTTCTTTATTATTGAGACGAGAAAACACACATGCTTTTGTGGATTTTGCATTGATGTAGAAAGATGTCAATGTGAAAACAATGGAAATATGTCCCTCTAAATCCAAATGGACCACATCCAATTCTGACATAGAAAGATATGTATGTTGAAGAGGCCATGGTTTCACTGGATCATGGTCATGTTTATGATGTTGTCAGGGAAGGTATACATGACTTGATTAATGGACTCATTATAAATTAATGGTGTTTTTATTTTCCCTCCTCAATTTAATGTTCAAATTTTCAAACGGTAGGCGATTTTTGAGGTTGACCTAGTTAGTGCACTAACTTATTTTGCAATGAGTTGTTCACCTATGTTTTTAAGTTTCTATGATTTAGTTACAAAAATCCTATGTTTTTCTTGACATACTTGCATACCAAAAAAAATTGCTAATTCTTTTATCTTCTAACACAATATATTAACTCCGACTCATCACAACAAATTAAATTGATAACATTACTTGTAACACAATATACTAACTCTAACCTATCACAACAAATTAAATCGATAACATTAATTGTAACACAATATATTAACCCCTAGGGCGAATACAAAATTGATGGTGCATACTTGATTGATAAGCATAAGAATTGACCTTATTTTTATCGTAAATGACATGGTGAAGGGTGTGTTTGTATTTTCAAGTGCATTTTATCCGCAAAGGGTGTGTTTGGATTTTCAAGTGCATTTTATCCGCAAGTGTTTGAGATATTAAGTTCTTTTATTGCCCGTTATCATTAATTATCCCTTTAACCACAACATTATTACCTAAATGAATGGCAATGGAAAATAATATTTGACAATGGAGTTGTTAGTGAGAAGTGATGAGTAATATGATGTTATGAATGTTTTCATTAAGTGTATTAATGTATCTTCATCATTTGTCACTTTGTGAGTTTTTCTTGAGTGGAACCTTGAACTCTCGAATTTATTTTAGAGTTATTTATTTTATTCTTCCAAGGATGTCCCTTGGCTTTGTGGAGATGACAATATTATTTTGGATCATATTTGTTCACCATGTTTTTTTTAGAAGGATCCAAGTAGTGAACACCATGAGTGTAAACATCTTGTTTAGATTCAACACCAAATTCTATGAAAATAAACCAAAGTTAAATGGACAATGTAATGAGGAAAGCTTTAGGTTAGACATCTCCCCCTAAGAGAAATGGAGGAGAACAATCAAGTAAACTAAAGATAGAAATAAGAAATTTTAGCTAGCCTATTACGTTAAACTAGGTTCATAAAGAATTTTGAAGCACTGTTGGAAGAATTGGAAAGGCTGCAGTAAACAGACAAATATCACTAGTTGGATTTAGGATTCAGGGAATGAAGGGAGATTGATCAACAAGGAAATGTACACAACAGACTTTGAAGAAGCTGAAAACAAAAAATATATGAAGATCAATTTGGAAGGAAAAGAACATAAAAAATGTCAAAGGCAAGAGAGCATACTCATTTATTTCTTGTCTGGGATATGAGAATGATGAGGTTGGTGGAAACCCAGTGGTTATTAGGGAAAACATGACTACTTTAAATAATTTCAAATCACATAAAGGCATAAAGCAGAGAGGCTTTTCCTTTTCCACTGATCAAGTCCTCTTGACAAATGTAAAAAAAAAAAGATTTAAATGGAATCTTAAGTGGATCCATTAGGGAAAAAAAAGTAGAGAAGGCAATTAAGGTAATGACAACTGAAATAACTCAGAACCTTATCTATTCCCAGTGGATTTCTATAGGATACGATCAAGGAGGTCCAGCTTATGGAAGGAATTCATCCTAAACCACTGCTACCATTTTAACATTGGCCTCAAAATGAAGTGCTTTTCATAGGATTAACAATTGAAGACTGTCATTTTACTATATAATGTTAGTTACAACATAACGGCCAAAGCCTTGATAAACAAGGTGGCTACTTTCATGGATATGAGGATCACGAAGAACCATATGGCCTGTATGAATGGGAGAAAGGCATTAGGTGGTCTAACAATATCGGTTGAATCCTTTCAAGCTTCTCAAAAGGGTAATAAGCTAGTTATGTTTCGTAAGTCCGACAATATTTATGAAAACTATACTGGGACTTCATTTTGAGTGTCCCCATTTGCAAAGATGTCTACTGGCAAAACTTCAAAGCTCTAATCATAATTACTGAGTAACCAGGCATGCATTAATTACTCTGTTAATATCATCACTTATATTGATCACGTTATTCATCCACTAATGGTTCAGTTACATGCTTGAAATTGAATGCCTATTCATTCTTTTGGTTTGAAAAATATCCCAGCTCTAGTGCACGCTTGAAATTGAATGCCTATTCATTTTTTTGGTTTGAAAAAGATCTCAGCCGCTCTAGTGTATTTAAGGGCGTTGTTTAATTGTTTTACGTTTTGGTTTTTTTCGCTGGAATCCAGTTACATAAATCTGAATGAATTTACAATTTTCTGTTGTTTAAATTGCATTTCTGAGTGCAGAAATGGATTCAGCATGTTGAAAAACCATTAAGACACTCAGATTATACAGAATTAACAACTCAAATCTGCAGACCCAACAATTTCTCGCTGAATTTCGAGCAAATATGACCAAAAAAATATCACTAAAAAAAACCAAAACATAAAACATTTAGACTACATTGCACTTAAGAGTCAAGACTTGACTGTACAAACTGACCCAAATCTATCCTCCACGATACACAATAATCTAGAAAAATAAAGAACAGAATATTTTGAAAATGCTTCCTCATAACTCAAAATAAAAGAGCTTCAATCATAAGCATCAAGACCCTATGTTGCGTGGGTGGGCCTGCATGCAAGTATGGGTATGACGAGGATCAAGACTTTTTAAACTATCGATATGGGGAAGCAACATTTTTCCTTTATAAAAAGGAGGTCATCAAGACACTGGTACATCAAACACGTGTATGAATGGGGAGGATAGAAGTACCCATCCAACTGTGTTGAGACATTTGGAACTAAAACTTGTTACTGCTACTTGTGCATCATAGTTCGAGAAGGGGCAAAAAAAAAAAACTAGTTGAGGCCAGAAATGCATGGTACGGTTAGTTAAATTCCCAGGCCAAATCCAGTAAAGCATAAATCATTTAAGTCAAAATTTGTGTAGTGTGGTTTTAAGCAGGTGATGATAATAGGTTGTCCCCTTCATCTCCACATTTTAGGATCAAGGCATTTGCCTTTACCTACTATCAATTTTAGATCATGTTCAACAGTGGATAGTAGACATACAAATATATCTGCCTATACCATCATCCACAATTGGGAACAAAAGAAAACATGCTTGTAGTATCGACAAGCTCTACATTATCCAAAATGGAAAGTAGATTAAGTGTATCATTTGTATTGCATTTGTTCAATTGCAGTGGACAGGTGAAAAATCTAACATACTATGGCTTGTCATGTAGAAATAACAGCAAAGCAGTCAATTCCCCCATCCACCCTGGCGAAAACGATTAACATTAAGGAAGTTGAATTTGGTTCAATAAGGGTCAGCAAAGGAAACCCAAATCTAATGATGAGCAAATTAAGCTCTTCTAAAATCCCACTTGGGATTATGAGAACAGGCACTCTTTACAAACTTTGTCCATATGGAATAGCATTTTCTTTTCCTTCTTTGCAATGCAAGGAACCTCAAAAACTTTCCCATGATGGGAATCTGTTAACTGACATATATATTTTTCTTTCCTCCTCTGTAAAAGCAATTTACATTAGTTTTGACACAGAAAATAGAGAGTTTGACAGTTCATCACTCACGAGAGATTTCCAGCAATGAAGTTCCACAAATACTTAGCAGCTTGTGAGATATGCTTGCTTTCATCCGCTTTGATTCCCTTGAACAGCACAAGTAGACCCCTGAAGCACTACTTACGATTGAAAGCTTTTTTCCATTTACAAAAATTAAAATCACCAAACATATCAAGCTTTAAAGCCCTTAATCTTGATTGGAGAAATCCCTTTGCTGAGACCCCAATTTACTAATTGGCATGCCTCTTCCATGCGGCCATTAGAGGAAAGACAATTTATGAGTAAATGGTAAGTCACTGCATTAGGAATACAACCATTCTCTTCCATTACAAGCATTAACTGTCTAGCCTCATCGACTTTTCCTCCATCGCAGAGCAATTTAATAAAAGTGTTATATGTGTAATGATCTGGCTTTTCGCCACATTTCAACATATAATGGCATAGATTTTGTGCACTCACTAGCTTCCCCATTTTACCGAGACCCAAAATAAGGGCATTAAAAGTATACACATCTGGAGTGATTCCGTTCTTTTTCATCCTATTGAAAAGCACCGAAGCCCTGCTGACTTCTCCAACCTTGCATAGGCCATGAATCAGAGTATTATAGATGACTGCATTGGGGGTTATACCCCACTGAACAATCTCATTTAAGCACTTGAGTGCTTCGTGTACCTGATGCTTTCTACATAAACCATCAATTATGGAACTAAATGTGAAAACATCAGGCTTAAATCCATATTGTAAGAGATATTTCATGAACTCACGGGCATCTTCAACCTTACCTAGTTTGCTATAGCCACTGATTAAAGTATTAAATGTTACAAGATTAGGAGTGCGGCCCTTTTCTAACATATCTTTAAAGAGATTTGATGCTCTGTCCATCATTGCCGACTTGGAAAAACAATCAATCAACATGTTATAGGTAAATACATCAGAAACAATACCACGAGCAAACATCTCACTTACATATATTTCAGCCTCTTCTTCTCTGCCTTCACTAAATAATCCACTTACAAGATTAGTATAAGTAGTAACTCCTATTATTCCTCCCCTCTTCTGCATTTCATCAAGAAGTTTGCAAGCATGTTTAAGTTTCGATCCTTTACACAGGCAAGGCATGACAATACTAAAGGTTGCATTATCAGGAAAATAACCTCTTTCAATCATCCTTTTTAGAATCTTGCAAGTTTCTTCTGTCATGTTCAATTTGGAGAGGCAATACAAGACTGTACTGCAAATACACTCATATAAAACAGGTTCCCTTTCCAACCATCTCTCTATCAACTCATATGCCACTGACCTCTCGGTACACTTAAAAACACCGTGAATTAATGATCTGAATGTTTCTTGAGTTGGTACACGACTCTTCCTCCTCATCTCCTCCAAAACTTGGAAGGCCCCTTCTGGTTTTTTATTCTTGCACAGCCCATTAATCAATATTGTGTATGTGAAAACATTAGGAATTCGGCCAACACTCTCCATTTGTTTCAACAGCCTCAGAGCCTCATCTATAATACCATTCTTGCACGCCCCATCAATCAGAAGATTATATGTGAGTGTATCCGGGGTGCAATTTGCAGCCGACATTTCCTGGAACTTCAAGTAGGCCAGATCAAGACAGTTGGATTTCACTAGAGCATCAATAACAAAATTATATATACGTGTAGTAGGACTGAAACCCAAATAGCCCATCTGACCAAATACTTCAGTAGCATACTTTGCAAGACCTAATCTGCCCCAACTAACAATCAGGGTGCAGAACACTTCTTCCGTAAGCTTACAACCTGCATTCCTAATTTCTCCCAATAATTCAGTGGACAAAATACAGGGCCCTTTTCGGACAAGAATGCCAGTCAACAGCTTCTGGGCAGACAAAGTGTTATGTTGGCGCCCCTTTTGCTGCTTAAGCCAAATGTAGAATTTCAAGGCTATCAGAGGATCCTCTAGAGACTGCAATACTCTAGCTATATATTGAAATGTCAGAATATTGACACGATCCCTGAATGTCTCATTTAACTTGGGGAACCAGTCCTGCTGTTTAAGGAGGTCCTGTAAATGTTCACGTTGTACATCTAGCACAACTGGTGGGGAGCTTTGTCTGACTAGATTTCCTTTGCTAAACCTAGCAATGACATATTTCTCTTGTCTCGAATAATATCTAGACAAGAAGCCATCTGAATCAAACTCTTGGGAAACTTTAGACTTAGACTCTGATTTCTGAAACCCACCTCGAAAAATAGCAGATTTCCTAAACCCATTTGCGGAAATCCCTGGTTTCAGAAGCCCGCCTGCGGAAACCCCCAATTCCTGATCCTCACCTTCAATACCACTCAAATCCCTGTTTTGCTTCAATTGATCAATCCTACAAGCGTTATTTTTGTTACCATGTGATGACCCAGATGACTTACCGCTAGGTGTCTGAGCTGAAGCAGACTCTGCGCATTGAACTCCATTAAAGCCCTGTGGAGACTGAGCATCCGAGGCATTGTTGACTGTTACAAAGGTGTTCAGGTCTAACGAGCAAAGGCCGCATCCCAAGTGTATCGCCACGTGCTTCTGTAAAAACGGCATGGAGCGTATGCTGAGAAGTCTCAAGGAAGGAGACGCCCCCATGCTGCCTGGCCATAAATGCAACACTCTGGCATAAGCAAATGCTACCCAAAACTCTGTTCGC
Source organism: Picea sitchensis (assembly GCA_010110895.2). Taxonomy (NCBI): domain Eukaryota; kingdom Viridiplantae; phylum Streptophyta; class Pinopsida; order Pinales; family Pinaceae; genus Picea; species Picea sitchensis. Next base: position 25,659 of record SNQJ01S0029571.1, on the reverse strand, counting down.
CTTCTGTTGATCAGTTATGGCATTGCATCAGTGCACTCGTGAATATGAGTCTAACGGAGGGGCTTCAATACATTAGTTGAAAGAACATATATTTTAACCATTCAAGCCATCACGATTTTATACGGAGATAGTGCAAAAATAATCCGAGGCAATCAATAGAAAATGAAGTCACATTGAAATGGCAATTATTATCCATGATCAACTCTACATGGCCCAAAATCAATAGTGTACTTTGTTCATAGTTTAATCAATTAACCTAGTCCAATTGTAAACTGTTTTAATTTTAAGGGATATTGACTTAGTCTAGTGGATTTGTATAATTGGTTTCAATATATTGTTTGAATGCCAAGATATTGTTTGAATGTCGTTTGAATGCCAAGATGACTTTAGTTTTAGTTTTACTAAGGTTTGAGTTTTATTGAGTCTCGTCTGGTTATCAACTATGATTGTCTGGTTATCAACTATGAATGTGATTGATGATTAAGCCTTCCTCCATTCTAATATTTCAAGGAAGTGGGGAGATCTCACAAGGTTTTCCTTTAATAAAAAGAGAGATCGAGTTAGACAAAGTCCACTTGAATTTTGTAACTCCCTTTGTTTTGATTGAAAACATTGTGGTCCCAAGTCACTGAGCACAAAACTAAAGGTTGTGTCCCTATTTTGGAGCTTTCGAAGCCAATTGGAGATGAAGTTAAATAGAAAGACAATTGAGGAAGTAGGCATTGAGATTCTAGAAATGTGATCCCTAATTTTGAGGAGGAGAAGTGGGGGTAGATTGCATGCAATCAACAAATATAATGAAGGGATGAGTAGTGAATATTAATACCACTGCTTGTATAATGAATGACTAGTGTTTTGAATTGGTCTTCACGAAGGGTGACATGTATAGATGCAAAGGTGTTAGGCCTAAAAAGAGTGATAGTTGGACTAGAAGGATCATTGGCTTTTGATGTTATAGACTTATTGATATATCGAGTATATGGATAGACTTGTGTTATGTTGCATCTTGAATATTAGGTTGTTGACTTGAGTTTGCTATTTACTGATGGGGAATTCAAGGATGTATATGGTTTTGGTAGAAATGAATATAATGATGTCCACATTTAAAATAAATTTCATGTGTATGCTCTATGGTGATGATGTCTACTTTATGTTAATTTAGTCATATGTTGTTATGAATGTTCTTGCATTGATATGATAAGTTGGACCATAGTGGAACAAAGTTAGTAGAGTTGGTTAAAATGTGATGTATGGTAGATTTGTTGTTGTTGCAAGGCTTTTCCTAATGATGATATTGCATAATCCCTAGTCTTGTCAAATCACCTTGAGAGAGAATTTCCTTGTAATAAGGGATTGCTATGCTAGTGCCTAGACGACAATGCCTTTATTGGACCCACTTTTGGACCTTGGTTTGTGTTTTGTGCAATGTTCATTGACCCTTAAACTTGAAACACAAACCATGTATATAGAGAATATAATTGTAGAAAACCAGTTACAAGAGAAAATAAGATGAAATATGCAAAAGATACCCTTGTATTATGATAATCAAAAGAAGGATAGTAATGTTCACTTGCCTCTTAAGGTGGGGCAATCTTTCATTGTGCAAAGATCCAATTACAACAATACACATAAAAACATTCCATATCCTCCTATCTTTTTGAATAGATTCTCAATAGCAAATCCTAACTACTTGTGGTTCCATCATTAATGGGTACCAAGTACCTAATGGGCCTTTTTTTTTTCCACGTTGGAGATTCCGCGCTGGAAACCCACCCCAGATACTTCCCCACATAGTGGCTGGTATGGGAGTGATAATGGGCCTTATAAAGTGGACCCTTTTATATTAAATAATTATCCACTATGATCTAATGGGCTTTATTCAAAGAGGATAGTTGCATATCTCAATTGACTAACTCTTAGGCAACCTACAATAGGGAGGTTAGGGTAGGACCCTACCATGCCCTCCCCGCCCCCCCGCCCCCCTTTCAAAAATAATGTTTATGTTCCTAATTTTCAGAAACTAAGAAAATTGGTCTTAGAAGAAATGCATAATGTTCCTTATGATGGACACCTAGGATATCAAAAACCAATTGCAGCCATAAGAAGCCAATGTTTTTGGCTAGGCATGAAGAAAGATGTATATGAGTATATAGCTAGATTCATGGAATGCCAAAAGGTAAAGGATGAGCATAGACATACAATTGGATCGCTACAAACATTGTCCATTGTTGAGTGGAAATGGGAAGTTGTTTCAATAGATTTTATTACCAACCTGCCCAGAACAGTGAAACAACATGATTCCATTATGGTAGTAGTGGATAAACTCGTGAAAGTTGCCCATTTGATTTTAGTGAAGCTGACATACGAGGCAACCAACACTGTTGAGATTTACATGAAGGAAATTTCCAGACTACACGGTGTTCCTAAGGCAATTGTTTCTGACAAAGATTCCAAGTTCACATCAAATTTCAAGAAGGGATTATTTAAAGGATTTGGAACAAATTTAAATTTTAGTACAACATATCACCCAGAGTCAGATGGGTAGACATAGAGGGTCAACCAAGTAATTGAAGACATGTTGATAATGTATGTGATGGACAAGCCATATAAATGGGAAGAATATTTACATTTAATAGAATTTGTATACAACAATGGGTATCAAGCATCATTGAAAATGAGCCCATTTGAAGCATTGTATGGAAGAAAGTCAAGGTGCTTCGGAACAAAGCCATCAAGAAGGTAAAGGTCCAATGGACCTACTACAACCTTGAAGACACTACTTGGGAGCAAGAAGATGCAATGCATAAAGCATACCCACATTTGTTTTGAATTTTTGATACGCACACGCGCGCGCGCGCGCACACACACACACACACACACACACACACACACACCTGTAGGGTGATGTGCACCGATGACAATGCAAAATAAGGGGGAGGGGAATGTAACACCCCAATTTTGATCCCCAGATTCTAATGTTATGTAAATATGTGAATTAGGTTTTGAGACAAATAACATGGCCAAGGGCCAAGGAATGTAAATGATGAAATTAAAGTTATTAAAAAAAATGCATTGTTGGTTGTGAGACAAGGGGGACTAAAATTATGGGGGGCTATGACTCCATGAGAGAAGAACGAGAGGGGGCTAAGGGGGCCAAAACTAAGAATATTATAATATTTTATTATAACCTAAATTCATTACCTTAGCTTATGTAAAAGGCATATCGGCCTTGAGATGCATGTAAAAAGTATTTGGGGAGACTTCCTTGAGTGCCAAGTGGTAATTTAGATACATTCATAATTATTCCCTATTTTTGGAGAGCTTTCCATCATTCTACGTCATTCTACCATTATTTTGTCCATTATTCCATCCATCTCTCTACCTTCATGTTGTTGGTACAAAGTGCAAGAGAAATGGAGCCAAGCTTGTAATGGGGTTGAATTGTATTTATATTGGGAAAATTGATACTAAGCACCCATGTAGATCCCAACATTGAGATTTTCTTGGTCAGTTTGTGTTGGAGCCCAGGAAAAGGGGTGTGACATCTTGCTAGACTCCATTGCAGAGAAGGGGGTCAACTTCTCTGGGTTGTGCAAATTGAAGGGGGAAAGAGAGCTAGTGATTGGGATGGATGCATAAGTGAATATGTTGAGAAATTAATGGAAATTGGGTTGAGAGAGTCTTACTCATCCTTGTGGACTCATAGCCCCATCACATGGGTGGCCTATTGTAGAAAGACTCGATGCAACAATGCCTATGGTTGGGAGGAACGTCCCATGCCAGCAACCAGTTGGTGTAAATCATTGTTAAAGATATATATTCTATTATATATGCTTTTATATGTGTTTATACAATTAATTATGTGAATTTGTGTGCTAATTGTTGTAATGTTTAAATGTATAAATGTGGATTTATAATATGAATGTTCTCATAAATTCTGTATGAGTCGACATATTATTTTTCATGTATAATTTGCATTATATGAAAAAGATGTATAGTGATATGGTATTAGAGTTAATGGTATGGAAAAATTAAGGAAATTGGAGAAAAATTCATAGTACCCCACCATCCCAGCGAGTACCGGGGTGGTTGGGTATGTTACAAGTTGCCACAGTGGGGTAGTGTGAGTAGTTAATAAAGGTCTCTTGGTTTGTGAATTGATCACCATATTTATTTATTTATCTCTTTCACAAGCTTCCGACCATGTTTTTGGACACTGCATCATGATGTGTTTTGTAATTTCCTCCTTGAGACTAGTAATGAAACATTCTTTAAAAAATGAATTAGAGAGGCCCTCCATGGGGATTTCCAATTGCTCAAAGGTGGAAATAAATTCAATAATTGTGACTACCTGGCATGATTTTTCTAGTCATCCCAAATAGTGACTGTCATGTTCAATTTGAGCATAAAGGGCTTGCACAAACTAGGTGCAAGCAATGTAGCCTCCATAAGATTTTTTATACCATTGCCATCATTGCCAATGTTCTGAATCCAAATATAAGACTCCCACTTTTAGTTTTTGTAGGTCATTAGTAATGTTGTGGATAGAGAAATAATGTTCCATTTGGGTAACCCACTCCAAAGGATTGGAACCATCAAGTTTGTTGATGCCAACCTTTAGAAAGTAGTGCCATGAATTGTGATCTTGAAAGTGTGGGAGGGGTTATTTGGAAAGAGTGTGAGTCAACTACACTTTGTTAGCTGAGGATTCATCCTTGGTTGGATTCATGTCTGGATTTGGTATATGGATACCTAAGTGGGCACTTACCACCTCCAAAACCCATCCTTGTCTATTCATGGTGGTGTTCATATCTTTGAGTGAAGACTCAATGCTAGAAACCTTGGCTTCAAGAGGTTGGTTTTGAGAGGGTGGGGCCTTGTTTTGGTTCTCTGTGCTCTCCATGTTGTGATTCTATACCATGGGACCACCTAATATTTTTTCAAACTGTTATTCCCCACTTATCTCATTGCAATTAATGGCTTGAAAGGAGTCTATTTATATATACCATGAATCATTATACTTTTGGGTCCACACAAAAAGGGTTACTTGAGAGGTAGACCCAAGTGATCAATGCAAAACAAGGAATATTTTGATATAGGTCTCTTGTAATGTTGTTGACATAACCTAGACCTTTTTTTTATGTTGGTAGGAGTGTTACTCCTTTCTGAATATTATCGTGTTGATAGAATTTCCAAATTCCTTTTGGATGCAAAGATGTAGGAATTTCACTCATTGACTGCAAAGGCTAGGGTTTGTAGGGTCCTAAAGATAGAGGAGTGTTAAGTGCTATAGCTCTCTGATATATCGAAGGATTCTTAGCAATAATACTCGGTTGAATATTTCATGACACCAGCAAAGGAGGATAGATCGTACCCTTAATTGTACTACATGATACCTTGGTATGTGAAAGTGATATCCCCGAGCACCATTCTCAATGTATTATAGTAACACGATGGTCATCGGTTTATGTAAGTATAGTTTCAAGTGCACCTAAAGGGCTTCTAATATACTCAAGGGTACATGGAAGACAATTCAATATACATGTGTTGTTTGATGTGGTACTACTCAAAGGGGTACCAATAGAGGTTACAAGGGTGTCCAAACATGGGACATGACTTGCATTTTCTACGTGTATTCTTCCCCGACCATAGTTTTACCCACCAAATGATAGATCTCTATGTTATTTAAAGACATTGGAACACATCTCTAGCCTAAAAAAAATATGCTAAAATCTAGAGGAATGTTGGATCAGGAAAGAATACCACTTGTAGTGTTCTGTAACCCTTAAACTTGAAACACAAACCAAGCATACATAGAATATAATTACAGAAAATCAAATACAAGTTAGAAAATAAAATGAAATATGCAAAATATGCCCTTGTATTATGATAATTAGAAGAAGGAAATCAATGTTCACTTTCCTCTTAAGGTGGGAAGACCTTTCATTGGGAAAAGATCCAATTACAACAATACACGACAAAACATTCCATAGCCTCCTATATACTTAAATATATTCTTAATAGCAACCCTAGCTACTTGTGGTCCCATCACTAATGCATACCAACTACATAGTGGGCCTTATAAAGTGGACCCTTTTACATTAAATAACTATCCATTACTATTGAATGGGCCTTATTTAAAGAGGATGGCCACATACTTCAATTTACTAACTCTTAGGTAGCTTAAAGTAGGGATCTTAGGGTAGAACCATAACATTGAGCTAACAAATGTTTCTGTTGTTGGGACCCAACCATCTTATGTGTGAGATTGTGGTAGCATAAGGATTAAACTGCAAGGAAGAATCTGTAATATTGGTTTTATGGGTAGATCAACCTATTTGTGGAGTATGAAGCTTAGTCAATTGGATGGAATGTATAAGAATTTAAGGATGAGTTAGTTTTATTGATGAATTATATGGGATCTTTTGGGTGGATTTCCTAGTTATCTTTAATGAATGGTTGTGAAGCCTCGAAGAGAACCCGAGGTTTACATGGAGGGATGGAAGGGATATTACCTAGAATGATGATAACTTGATTGTGCTATAGAAATGTGATGATCCACTTGCAATGTCTACAAAATTCTAGGTTAAAACTCTTTAAGAGGACATATTGTATAGTTTTCACTGGAATTGAGTCAATCATACCCATGCCTGAAGAGAAAAGTATGAAAGGCCTATGTGAGATATTGGTGAAGGACATCTCTACATGGTTGACAATGTCTTTAGTGGAAGAGGATATGTTTCCCTTTACTCCATCAAGGATGGCAATGTAAAAATTTTCATTAAATGGTGGTTTGGAATAATTTTTGCAAGGATGAGATGTTGAAGGAGGAGGTACCATGGAGGAAGCAAAAGTCTGAGAATGGAAGGAAATATACCTAAAACATGCTGCAATCAATGCCCAATGGTGTTTGAATTACATGAGAGAAATTTGTGAACATAGTTAGGAATTGTAGATGGAAATGAGAAAAGAATGAAGTAATGAGTCCCCTTGTCATCAAATTAAGAAAAAATCCCCTATTTCCCTAGGATTTGATATGGTAAAACAAAAATAGTACTTTGAGGAGTCTATTATATCCTAGTTTTGACCCTTTGGACGTATTAGATCGAATTATTTATATATTGTAAATAAATGTTTATAATAATGGGATTCAAGTTATACAAACTTAAATAAAATGATCATTTGTGTAAAAGATGTAAATATGTTGTATGGATTCCTAATGCGAAGCTCAAGGCCAAGGCCTAAGTAGTGAATGGCTAGGCATGCAATTATGGTAAATATGTTTTCTATGTACCATGTGGTCGAGCTTTCATGGTATGCTTAATATATGTAAATATTATTAATCAAATTAATATAAAGATCCAATATGGTTGTAGAGAGAATGAGAGGGGATATGAGCCCATTAGACGGGAAGAGGAAAGGGAGCATAGGGGGATATAATTAGTCTTATGTTGCCTAAGAAATCCTACCTTCTTATCATGTGCTTTGTTTAAATCTCACCCACCATATTTGACTTATAACCCAATCTATGAATGCATGTGGTGGTTGGTGAGGAAGACTACCTCAAATAGTTATGAATGCATGGGGGTTGAGCAAAATTATCATGGGGAGGTGTAACAAAACCTATCCTCATTGTAATTTGAACCTCTTATACTATAATGCACACTCTTCCCATTCTAATTTGATTTCACTCATTCATACTCACTATTCTCATGTCAACCACCACCCCAGTTCTCAAAACTGTAAATCCATGTTTTAGACTAAAATGCAATCCAAAAGTGACCAAAACCAACTATTGGAGGGAAATATGTGACTCGGGAAGAGATATGGATGGTTGTAGAGGATAATAGAGGATGGTTGTCAACAAACCTCCCTTTCTCATATTAATTATTGCTCATTGGAAGCCTTAGAGACAAGGTATAATTCTGCTAGTGATCCAAAATGGATCGTTATATAATTTGTCATCTATCTTGGTACTTTTTGGGTGGAAAATTGAAGGAATTGGCTTGTTGGTCCCATTTTAGGGGTAGGTCCTAGTTTGGTGATTTGGGGTCTAAAACCTTCTAGAGTTAGTTTGAGGCATCAATCGACACTTTTTGGGGTCAAAATTTTGTGAGCATATCTCCCACCACGTTGACGTTTTTATACACATAAAAATATTTCCAAAAGTGTGAAAAGAACCTTAATCGGAGTATGAAAAAGTTATGCCTCCCACGATTTAACATACCCTGTTAACCACCATGGTACTGAGTGGATGCCATGTCAGCCCTCATTACTCACATATGTGGGGATAGTCACAAGTGGAATTTCAACAATATTATATAAGGTCCAAAACCTAACTCTAATTGAGGGTTGAGGCATGAAAAAAACCTACCCCTAACCCTACACAACTACTAGGATATGTTAAACACCAGGCCACTAGAAAAGGAAGGGGTTCCATTCTTTTGGTATTATTATTGTTCCATAGTTGAGAAAAGCATCTAGGAGTGGAATATTGAGTGTAACAAAGGAGGTAGAAGATTCTTCAGAAGCCATCCATGCCACAATGTCCATGGAAACTCCATAGTGAGTGCCCCTTTCTTTGTACTTTCATTTGATAACTGTGAAAAAAAGAGCAAAGAATAGGCCTCACCTTCTAATTTTTTTCCTCCCATATTGAGTTTCCCAAGTCACATATTATGTTCATTTGTACAGATAGTGCATTCATTTTCCTCTTTATTTCATTTCGGTTTCTTTTATTTCCATAATTTTGAGCGCTATGCTAGTAATACTAAATATGAGATCTAAGGTAAAAAATTGCATAATACAATATTTTAGAATATTGTAAGATCTGTTCATGTGATGAACTATGCTAGTGGAATATCCATGGAAATGTATAGATCTTATTGGTATCATATATCTAGTTGATGCACATTCGTAATGTCGCATCCTTCTTGCATACTATGCTGATAGGTGACACACAAGGTGAGGTGCTTGGTCAAATTACTCCCCGCTTCAATAGCTACTAAAATTGTTTATTTACTTCAATTTCTTCTAGGATAAACTATCTATACAACCCAACATTTAACAATGGGGATTCATGCAACAAATGTATCTCATGATCCACTTCCATCTTAGGTGGTAACCCTTTAGGATCTTGAAACACTTCTTCTCCATGCTCTCCATCCATGATAATACTATTCTTAAATAAGGGTTGATTGACCTATCTTTGTGATTTACCTCCATGAGAATACTATGTTGGTGGAAGGTTCAGCCGACCATTCCTCAAGAATGTTGTTATTTGAAATTTTTTCTTGAGGAAAGGTCAATTGACCCTTCCATTGGATACCCCTCCATATCATGAATACTATCCTATAGGAAAGGTCATCCGACCCTTCTACATGCTCCCCTTTAATGAGAATACTATTCTTGAAGAAGAATTGACTGAGCCTTCCATTTTATACCCTATGAAAATAATACATAATTGATGAAGGGTCAATTTATGCTTCTCCATGCTCCCATTCATGAGAATACTATGCTAGAGGAAAGGTCCACCAACCCTTCCCCTAGACCCCTATACCAAAACATTACTTATGCAAAGGTCACCTAACCCTTGCACTAGATAACTCATCATGTGAATAAAATCCATGAGGAAGTGTCAACTATCCATTTCCCATGCCCCCTCTTCATGAAAATAATATTATGGAGGAAACTTTTGTTGATCCTTCACTGGGATCCTGATTATGTGGAAATTTTTCTTGAGGAAGGGTCAACCAACCCTTCCTCATGCTCCTACATCCATGAGAATATCATGCAGGAGGAAGGGTTGGTCGACCATTCCATGGGATCATCCTTATTCAAAAAAAATTCTAAAGGAAGGGTTGGTCTACTCCCTTTACATTGGATACCCCTTGATGCGAAAACCATCCTTTAGGAAGGGTAAATTGACCCTTATCAATGCTCCCCCTCCACGAGAATTCTATGCTTGAATAAGGGTTAACCAACCCTTCCACTAGATACATTGTTACAATAATACCATCATTGAGGAAGGGTTGACTGACCCTTCTCTATGCTCCCACTCTGTGAGAATCCTATGCTGGAGGAAGGGTTAGTTGACCCTTCCTTGGGATACCCCTTACCTAAATATTATGCTGGAGGAAGATTCAACCAAACCTTCCATTATATACAACTTGATGTGAATACCATATTTTAGAAAGTGTCGGCCAACCCTTCTCCTTGCTCCCCCTAAATTAGAATACTATGTAGAAGGAAGGGTTGACTGAAATTTCCCTGAGATCCCCTTGATGTAAAAAATTAGTGAAGGAAGGGTGGTCTGACCCTTCCACAAGATACCCCATGATGTGAATACTATCCCTTAGGAAGGTTCATTCAATAGTTATCCATGCTCCCCCTCCATGAGAATACTATGCTTGCAGAAGCCTTGATTGTCCCTTCCACTGCATATCAAGTGATGAGAATACAGTTAATGAGGAAGGTTAAATTGACCCTTATCTGTTATCCCACTCTAAAGAATGTCATTATTAGAAAATTTTCTTTTGGAAGAGTTAATTGACCCTTCCATTGGATACCTCTCCACACAAATACCATTGTTTAGAAAATTTCTAATGACCCTTTGTGCATTCTTCCCCTAATTTAGAATACTAAGCTTGAAGAAGGATTGACTAACCATTCCACTTTATGCCCTTTGAAAAAGATACATAATTGAGGAAGGGTTGACTAATTCTTCTTTGTTCTCTTGTCCATGAGAATACTATGTTGGAGGAATGGTTGTTTGACCCTTCCCCATGCTCCCATCCATGAAAATACTACTCTAAAATAAGGGTTGGTCAATCCTTCCCTCAGATCCCAATTAAGTGAAATTTTTTCTTGAGGAAGGGTTAAACAACCCTTCTTTGTGCTCTCCATTCCATGATAATATCATGTAGGAGGATGGTTTGGTTGATCCTTCCATAGGTTTCCCCTTATTCGAAAACCTTTTTAGAGGCAGGTTCAATCGACCCTTTCATTGGATACACCTTGATGCAAAAGTCACCCTTTAGGAAGCGTTGATCGATCCTTTTACATGACCCCCCTCCATGAGAATACTATTCTTGAAGAAGGGGAAACTGACCCTTCCACTGGATACCCCATGATGATAATATTATCAATGAGGAAGGGTTGGTTGACCCTTCTCTAACCCTTCTCTATTCTCTCCCTCCATGATAATCCTATGCTAGAGAAAGGGTTGATCGAACCTTCCCTGGGATCCCTCTCATGTGAAAAATATGCTCAAGTAAGGGTACGATAGTATGCTTCCCCCTAATGATAATAGTACGCTTGAAGAAGGATCGACCGATCCTTCTATTTTATACCCTATGAAAATAATACATCATTGAGGAAAGTTCAACCAATGCTTCTCCATGCTCTTGTCCATGAGAATACCATGCTAGAGGAAGGGTCAATCGACCCTTCCCTGGGATTCCCTTATGACAAAAATTTTCTTGTAGAAAGGGTGCTCGACCCTTCCAATAGTTACCTCATAAAATCCACGAGGAAGTGTCATTTGATCCTTCCCTGTGATCGCCCTCCATGAAAATACTATCATGGAGGAAGGTTAGCTGCTCCTTCCCCAAGATCCCAATTATGAGAAATTTTTTCTTGAGAAAGAGTTGACCAATACTTCTCCATTCTCCCCCTTCCATGAGAATATCATGTAAGAGAAAGGGTTGGTTGACCCTTCCACAAGTTCCCCGTTATCAAATTTTTTTTCTATAGGAAGGGTTGGATGACATTTGCACTAGATAGGCCTCGACGTGAAAACTATCCTTTAGGAAGGGTTGATTGATCCTTCTACATGCTCCCTCTCCATGAGAATACTATGCTTGAATAAGTGTCAGTCGACCCATATATTGGATACCCTATTATGAGAATACCATCATTGAGGAAGGGTTGGTCAACCCTTCTCTGTGCTCCCCCTCCATGATAATTCTATGTTGGAGGAAGAGTGGGCCAACCCTTCATCGAGATTCCCCTTATGCAAAAAATATGTTTGAGGAAGGGTTGGTCGACCGTTTCTCTAGATAAACTATGATGTGAATACCATATTTGAGGAAGGGTCGACTAACCCTTCTATATTCTCCCCTGCCATGATGGAGGAAGGATAAGCCAACCCTTCCCTATGAAGCCACTTGACAAGAAAAATATCCTAGAGAAACTAAAATCTTTGTCAATATAGGTCTATTTAAATGTTATGAAACCTCATTCTATGGTGGTGACATCACTATGACATTGAAAATTCTTAGAATAAGTTCCATTATGTCTGATTACTATTCTAGAAGGAATTCTGATAATGTCTCCAACAATTTAGACATATCTACTATAACCAACTACAAACTTGCATGAAATTGCAATAAATGCATCCACCATCCCAAATAAGTTGGATTTACATATCTCCATGCCTAAATATAAATAAATAGATGGAATTGATCTTGACATTAGAAAGAATGAACAATGAACGATATTACTATGGAAATGCATGCAACTCTCTCTCTCTCTCTCTCTCTCTCTCACACACACACACACACACACACACACACACACACACAC
>SNQJ01S0029570.1:72331-95031 GCA_010110895.2 Picea sitchensis | reverse complement strand
AGGGCGGTTCCTGAGTCTGAGTCCACAATACTCGACTAAGGTCATATATTTATGAAATTCATGGCCCAAGGCTGCATACTCTCTCCGATACTCTGCAATGTCCTCTGCATGTGTGGGCGATCTCTTTGCTATCGGTATCTGAGCTGCTACCGGGGATGCCCTCTAAAAACTGGGAAACAATGGACGTGGAATCCTACTCGCAGAGGTATATGTGTGAGTCGGTGACTAGGGTCTACTTCCTGCCTTTGATTTCCCATGTGCTGCATGTGGGCCTTGTGTGCTCGGAATGTCTACCATAGATAGTCTATCTGCTACCTTAGCCAAAGAGTGAGACATGGTCTGTTGGCTAGCTAGCATATCACCGATAACCTGCATGAAGGCTACGTCTGGATCCATGGGGTCCTTACCACTGCCCTCTGGTCACTCATATATTTCACCTAGCCTCCTCTCTGCTTCGTGCTCGACCTCGCGCTCTTCTCTTCTCTATGTGCCTCTTCCTCTTCCTCTAAACTGGGAGGGAAGGGAGGAAAGTTAGGCCTCTCCCTTCTTCCCCTTCACCTATTGTATGTGACATATTCGTCACCTATGTGCTCACAGTCATCTGTTTCTTCTGTTGTATTCATTATCTTTAGTCACAGGCTGGCAGGACTAAAGATCTGATACCAATGAAATATCCCTGATCCCACTGATCAAGATATTTGCTACTGATCTAATGTTTTGTCTTGCAGATCTGATACACTGGGGGGTTTTGGATGCATATCAGTTTTATGTTTAAGATCTTGATGGTTATTGCATGTGCATGTTGCATATTTATGGTTTAAACAATATATAAAGGATGCATGCAGAAGTAAAGAACATCAACTGCCCAATATCATGTATAATACGATACGAGCATGGAAATACAATAGCCTACTGGAAATATAGAATATAAACGTCAGCCAGATCTCATGGATCAGTACTGGAATACAATCAAATAACATAAAAATACCCGTGATTAGAAGATGATAGAAGATTTGATGCATGCACGGATAGATCGGTGAAAATATGTGATTCCGGTGAAGTACGGTAACCGCTACCAGATGGAAAACTCGTCTGGAAGTTTAGACCATCGGAATACACTGGAAATTTCTCCAAAAGAAGTGCCCTGGCCTCTAGACTGAAATGGGTGAGTGTCGAATCTCGAATCTGGTCTCTGAGGCACTGGATCTAGACCCCTGGGGGGGTTGCGCACCTCCTGGAGCACTGGATGCGCCCCAAAGGATTCCACCAACAGAATCTACTGCTATATGGCTCAAAATGATCATCTCACCAAATAAGGAAACGGGTCGGAAGGATTTTTCCAGATCTGCTCTGAAACTTTGCATGCAACACCAAATGTCTGTCCAGAAGAGTTGCGCCCTAAATGGCTGAATGATTTGATCTACAAGATTCCACCATCATACTATGACGATAGATGGCTCAATAGAAGCGCCCTGGCTGGATCTCAAATGGGTTGGAAGGAAACTGCAATTTGGATACGAATCTTGTGCAGCTCTCCAAACCCTCAAACTGACTTGCGCCCTCACTAGCTGAGTTGCGCACTCTGCAATGGATGCTCCTGAAAAGTATGGTGAAATACCTGGATGGTATCTCCGATGGGCTAGGGTGTGTCTCTCAACACCGAAATCGATCAATGGTGGTGGTTTCCTCTAGAAATCCACAAAACAGTAAGGTCAACTCTCCTCCTCCTCTGGGAACTCTCAACATCAAATCATAACAATGCATAATGAGGAATTAGGTCAAATTCCTCCCTTTATACCTTTCCCAATATAATTCACCATTGACCTCACTTAAGCTAGGCTCTTTTCCTCCTAAAGTGATTAATTAATCAATTAAGTCCCCCTTTAACACCTTTTCATTCTAATTCTTCGTTGACTTAATCTTAAGTGACTTTTTCCTAAGTATTTTGGCTTAATTCATCGTTTAGCCATCAATTCCTCCTTAATTCTCCATCTTGTTCCCTGTTTGTGCCTAACTGTAGTCTACGGAAACATATAGACTACTAATTCACTCCCTGTCAGCCTACTCTTGGGAACGGGACATCACATTACTTTATTTCTTTTTCCGCTAATTACAAACCCTGTCACGTCCCGTATTCATTTTTCCACTCCCAGTTATGAGATTGATTACAGTTAAGAGAATTTCAGTGTTAAGGCAGTTGAAAGTGGCAGTGTCTTGTGTGGATTACAGTGATGTTTTATTGGTTTTCTTTGTAGTTGATTTTTTTTGTCATTGAGTAGTAACCATGTTATTTCCCCCTCATTGTATCATGTTTCGTTCAATACAAACCCCTCGCATATCCTATAACCCTTTTCACCCCCTGCTCATTGATTAACAGTAAAACAATTTGTATGTATTGGATTGCATGAGTCTGATACATTGTTGAGCCAAATCTATTTCATATTTTTAAGAGTTGTCATGTATGGTTATTTAAAAGACTATTTGCTAATCAATCACGCATGCAGGATGAGTTTTTTTAGTCGAGGTAGCCATGGCCGCGGAAACAGAGGTAGAGGTAACTGGAACCAAAGCCCAACAAGGTCCAAGTTCTCCATACATTTTGACACTGATTCAAAAGATCTTGGCCAATTGTTTCATGCCATATTCTTCAATTGGATTGGGCAGGGAATAGTCCAACTTAGGCCTAAAATACCTCATTTCTAAGCCCCTCAAGCCCCTAGTATCCCTATACCTCCTCATGTCTCATTACAACCCGAGGTTCCTGAAAATGATGGATGGTAGAAGATTGTCCACCCGACAGTCTCCCAACATCATGGCTGGCCCAACTTGTCCTTGCCTGATCCTCTGCCTATTAAACCCATTGTCCAAGCTTCCTCTGACCACTCTCTAGTGCAATCCTCCCATGCTAGTAAGAGATTGAAAACTGAGGTCCACCATGCCCTTGATAAAGGAAAAGCCACTATTTCCCCTTCCTCACCCTCCAATGGCTCTAACAAATCCATGTCTTCCCGAATGCATTTGAGGGATGATTGTTCCCTTGTGATCAACGAGATTAGGCCTAAAGGCTCTATACAACCAAAGGCATATTTAGGAAAATCAAGAGGTGACAACAACAATCAAGGAAGGGTTGCATCACAGACTGGGAAATATGGCTTTTGAGTTTTATTTTATCTATTGTTTTATGACAGTTGACTTCAGGGATCTTTGGACAATATGTTTTATTTTGGATATATGAGTATTATTTTTGAAATAATTTCAAATTACATGAGATAAAATTGTCAAAAGTGAATATGTTGATGGGAGACACAAGGAGGTGTGTTTTGCTTAACTAATTGTTATGTTATGATTGATATGAAATAAAGGGAGTCACAAGGGGTCCCACCTACTAGTTATTATTTATTTATGACCCTTATTATAATTATTACTCTTCCCCCTAACTAAATTTAGTTGAGTCTTTTAATTAACTTAACTAATGATTTGGTTCAACTACTTCAACCAAATCTAATTTGTTAAAAGCAAAAGGAAAGGGAGGAACAAGAGGAGGCTAGAAGTTGAAGCATACTAAGGTTTTCTCTTTGAGTTTATGTTGAGATAATTCAGTTTTCATTCATTCATTATTCATCACATGCCTAATTCTCTTTTATGATAGTAGGGTCTTATTGTAGACAACAATATTGAGGGTTGAATCACATCATTCAGACATTTGTTTTTCAGAGGTGTTGATCTATCTTTGATAGTCTATGTAGACTTGTCTGTTTGTGAATTAATTTTCATGACTGATAAAGGCTATTGTGTAGAGTCGAGTGGCAGTGATCTATGGAAAGATGGTCCAACTTTTAGAGTTCAATTTTGGTTTTCTGTCAGAGGTCCTTTTGTATGTTCCATTGGGGATGTCTAAGTTTGACTTTGGTCCAAAATTTTTGCATGAGATTTTGTAAAGAAAATGAATCTTTGGTGAATTTGAATGAAATAAAGGATTTCTTTATGTCTCATCTGTCTTGATTATCATCTTGGTGACTTTTCTTCTATCTTTACATTTATTTCAGCAACTAATATGTTCAGAAAATTACATAAAAAATAAATTTTCAGTAAGCTTTTTGTTGATAAAAGACTAGCCTAAGCACTTGTAATTAATACTTGTGAGTTATGATGTTATTTTTGTTAGCTATAAACATAGGGTGATATTCCCGTCTATTTTGATTTATCCAAGAAAAATATGAAAATGTTTTAGTAAGATCATTTCATATATTTTCCTCAACAAAGACCAGGTCGTCTTCTTGAAATATCTCCTTCTTGGTTTTATTGTCAAAAGTTAATTTGATCTTGATTTTGTATGCGTCAATTATCAGATTCAGTCCTTCTCTCTTTTGTTGAACCTCTATAATCTGAAATTTTCTCCTCTGGATGTCATTTGGCTCCTCAATTTCTTCCTGTAAGAATTTTAGAATTGGTAGGCCGAGTTGAATAGGGAATACAACATCTACCCCATAGACTAGCTAAAATGGTGAGGTTCCCAAAGACCTCTTGGTGATGATCCTATCAGCCCACAAGGAATACTTAAGTTTAGAGTCCCAGGATTTCTTGTTTTCAGTCAACAATTTCTTGATGATTATAATGAGAGTCTTGTTTGATGAATCAGCCAATCCATTCCCCTGAGGGTAGTAGGGCATGGAATGTGTTAAGGAAATGTTATTAATACCACTCAATTCAATCATGGCTTTGGACTTGAATGCTTGGGAATTGTCTGTTATAATATTTCTAGGGTAGGGGAACCTGGAAAATATATTGGTCTCCACAAAATTCATGATCACCTTGTCAATAACATTCCTGGTGGGCACACCCTCAATCTATTTGGTAAAGTATTCAGTGGCAGTGAGACTCCACTTGTGCTGCCCACTGAAGGGTGGATTTATCTCACCTATGAAAATTAATCCCCATTGATGAAAGGGGCCACTGGTAGTGATAGGCTTGAGGGGTAGTGAGAGTAATTTTTGTTTTCCTACAAATTTTTGACATCCATTGCATGCCCTTATTGTGGTAAATACATCAACAAAAAGGGAGGGCTAGTAGTACCCTTCCCTTAAGATATTGAGGGTTGTGGATTTCTAATGCTGGTGTCCTCCACAAACTCCCTTGTGCATATCTCTTGTGACTTGTTTAGATTCATCTTCATCAAGACATTTTAATAGGATGCCAGCATGATCCCTTGAATACAAGTTCTGATTTAAAATGCATAATTTTATAGATTTTAATTTGAGAGGCCTGGCTCTCGTCTTTTTCAAATCCAGTGGGAATTCTAGATTCTCCAGAAAGTAAACAACATATCTATAACAAGGTGAAGAGGAGTAGTTTCCAAATACCTTCATGTTGTCTTGTATGGACTGTGTCATAGGTGCATCTGATTGGGTGAAGGTCTGATGCAATTCCAACGCCTTACAAATTGATTATGATAACAACTTGGCAAGTCCTTGTCCCTTAATAAGCTTGGTGGGATTTATGTGCAGGTCATACTTGAGAAATTTGACAATCCGTTTCCCTCTCTTCTCTTCATTGTCTGGCTGGACCAGGATCTCTTTGACACTTCTGCTAGGAACATAGGATGTTATGATAGAATGTAACACATACACCCTGAAGGCCTTCAAAGCTTTGACCAACACATAGGCTTGTTTTTCTAATATGTCATACTTTAACTCATCATCTAAGAGGGATTTTCTGAAAAAGGCTATGGGCTATTGATGCCCTTCTTCATTTTTTGGAGCAGTACTACAACAATGGTTTCCTCGGAAGGAAAAGAGAAAATAAAGAACTCTTTGGCATAGTCAGGGCTAGCCAATACAGGGGCTTCAACCAAAGCTTGTTTAATCCTTTGGAATGCTTATTTTTCCACCCGTGACTAGATGATAACATCATATTTCTTCAGCATGTTGGTGATAGGCCTTATGATTTCAACAATGTTGGGCACGAAGCACCTTAAAAGAATTATTCTTCCTATAAAATACTGAATAGACTTCTTATTCATGGGTGTTATCACCATTTAAAGTTTTGGTGTGAAATTGAGATTTCAGGGTTAGCGAGGTGCTAAACTGATTTAGAAGTCAAATAAATTTAGGGAAGTACCAGAAATGGAAAAAGAGATTAAATTTGGTAGAGGTGTTAGGAAAAATCGGGCTCAAAAGGGAATAGATCATCATTCACCAAGATCAACGGTTGGGAAAGATTTCGGAGTTGGAAATAGTGTGGAGGTTAAAATGTCTAAGCGGGCCTGAAATTTCAACCGTGGTTTGCCTGCAAAGGTATGTGGTGGCCTCAGACGTATTTTGGGGGAAAAGAGGGTAAACTCAAAACCACCCCATCACACCCCTGATCACATGTTAAATTTCATTAAATGGGTCAAATCCAAGGGTCACATGTGGAAATGAAACTCGACGACCAATCTAATCATCTCAAGACACCTGTTTAGGTACCATTCGTTCGCGTAGTGCCTAGTAAGTGCTGCCAAATAACCGATTTAATACTCATCATTGGAAATCGATGGAGGAATGTGAGAAGTCATTATTCCTGTAAGGAATTTCATCAGTATCCCATGATTATTTCTTGATGGCGATTGTTACTCAAGACATAGGAGAAATTACTCTATTTTGGGTAATTGTCGGTTTATTCCAGAGTGGGATACATACAAATCGAATCACTCATAAAATTCATGTGTTGTTTAGGGAAATAGGCTCGTGTTCCCTTGAAAACCAGAGAAAGCTGAGGAGAAAGATCCAACGGTTTTCAAAAAACTAGGGAATTCGAATAATATGACAAAACTATCAAGTAAAAAGGGAAAAAGGCATACTGCACAATTCCTAACAACAAAATCTCACGCAAAATCTGTTGATGAGCCAAAATCAGGCGAAGAGATCAGGTTGAATCCTATTATGAGGGATTTTATCATTAATGGATACACAGATGGATACCACACACAATTTGGCAAGAGAAAAAGGAAAAATCAACGAAAGGAGGAGGTTAAAGTTGGAACAGTCAAAAGCACTGAAGAAGATCAGCCTAGCTGGCTTGACACGTTAAAGGAAGAAATTGAAAACATGAAATAAAACCACACGACAAGATAAATCAAATATATTTCAGGGATTCTCATGATATTTTAGACAAATGACATTTAGTGGAAAGATTCCAGGTATTTCGGCTTCTTTTTGTAATTGTCCCGAGAAAGTAGGAGTTCGGTTTTGATAAGTTACTCCCTCTGTAATCGATACTTATTTTCATAATCTTGGAAAAGATGATCCATTTTTTGAGTCTCATATGTAATTGATCTATATATAATGTTAAAAATATAAATGAACGGTTCGACTGGCTGGAAAGGGACCTGCCCTTGTAGCGGGAAAATTTTGTGATTTCTTGTGAATTTTAATACAAGCAGAGAAGGTTTTCTTGGATAGCCGAGATTCATCATGGTGTTAATGTTCAATATGTTTTCATGTATTCCATTTTCATGAATGTGCTTTCCTTCTAGTAATAATATTTAAGTAAAAGAGGGAATTCATTTTGCTAGTGCTCCTTCTTACACCGATTATTCTTGTTATCTGCTTATTGGTTTCTGGTTCAGAATTCACCTTTGATTTGTGCTTTGTTTTCAGTGACCAACCTTTATGTTATTTCTTCTAAAGCCATATAAAGAGAATCATTCCCTATCAGATGACCCTTGGTATGGTATTCTCTCCTCTTCTTCCAACTTCCATCTCATATTGCTTATTTAGCTGAGCATAGTACCTATTTTTCCTCTGTTCCCTTAGGAATACCTAGCTTGTAAATTTTCATATGATTTCAGAAGTTGACCCCATTTCCCAATGGCCCCGTTCTCTTGTTATTCCTACCAACCCCTTAAAAAACTTATCCTATTGCAGAATCTGACCTTTATGTGCCCATCGCCAAATATTTTTGAGTATTTTCAATATTTACACGTTTGATAGAGCCCTCTCTGCTTGGAGGGGTCAGAATCCAGCCTTAAGTTGGTTGAAAAAATTACCTATGTTTTTTGTTTATAAACCGAACAAATTTACAGAGTGCTAACATTCTGGTGTCGTTGCCTAGGAATGAAGGTGAAATCTTCCCTGGGAGAAACAACAAAGTTAAGATCTGAGTACTGATGGTGAAAATATTCAGACACTGAAAGGTTGTACATCATTCACCTCGCGACCCCATTTTCAAGAATCTAGAATTCAAAATTTTCATGGCGACTCCACTGTCCAAAGACTCAGTAGCTTGAATATTTTATTGGTGACTCTACTCAAGATTTAAATTTGATTCAGAGAATCCATTGGAAGATGATATCCCTTGACAGAGGTATGAAAGGACATCATGGGAGAAAACAAGTACCTAAAGTTGATTTTTTTCTAAGACATATTGTTTTTGGTTATTAACTATCTTTTGTCTTTTCTTGAACATGCTAAATGAATTTTTCTTTACCTACTACATTCAAATGATGATCACGAGAATATTTCAATTGTATATTCTCCTCTTAAATTTATACATATATATCCTTAGTTTATCACTGATTTTAATCAAAATTTTCCATCTGAGCCATGTAAAGACCAAATCCAAGTTGATGAGCCTCATGAAACCAAGCATGATGTCTCACATCTTGTACTTGATCCAACACCCTCCAAGATTCATCATAGATACAGTTCTTTAAAATTATCTCACATCCTTCATGATTTTCCTCCAGATCACTATAAGTACCTACCTGTGTTTGATGGAGAACATCATGCTATCACAGCTGAAAAACACATCCAATATTTTGAACATTTTATAGATTTTTTTGAGATTGATCATGATGATGTTTGTATGAGGGCCTTCTCTCAATCCTTGAAAGGGGATACCAAAGAATGGTTTAAAAAATTGCATCTAGAGAAAATTAGCTCATGGGAGGAATTGAAGAGTGTCTTTTCGAAGTTTTGGGGCAAGAATAAATATTTGAATCTACAAATCACAGATTTATATGCCTTGAGAAGGCAGAGCAATGAAACTGTTTCTATATTAAGTAGAATTTTTTTCAATATTTATTACAATTTTCCCAAAGAAATTCAGCCCACTGAGGCCGCTGCCATGCTCCATTATACAACAACTCTTCATCCATATTTTTCTTTCGTCCCGGTGGAATAAGACCTAAGTCTTTACAACAAATTTTTAATGATGCTCAAGAGATTCAACACAATTTCCAATATGTGAACAAATTCAAAATGAGGAGTTGGACGCTCAAAAACATGAAAGTGAATATGAACAGAAGACGGTTGATGGGAATCTTGAGCAGAGAGTTAATAATATCATAAGTCCTCTTGAAGCTTTTAATGCTAATGATTTTGCAAAAGATTATATTTCACTTATTGAAAAAGGAGGTGATAATTTAGCTTCTGATCCATCCCATGATAAGCATGGGGTTGATTGTTTTATGTATTCATTAGAGGACAATCAAGAAGATGAATTTGCAAATCAGTTGGTTGAAGGGCAAGTTGATGTCCCAAGCTTTTCCTTGTTAGATGACATTGCAGATGTTACTGATTTTCCTATATATGATGAATATGATGATGAAAATGACATTGACACTCTAGAACATCCAACTACATGTTCTCTATCAAAAGAGGTTCCTTTTCAATAGTGTAATAAGAGAAATCAACCTACATGTCACAGTTACAAAAAAGAAAGTACTGAATCAACTGAAATAATTTCTCTACCTTTATGTTTTTCTTTGTTTAAATTATTGAAAGAGAATTCTAATATCATCACTGAAGGAAAGGAAGGTGTGATGATGCCAAATCACGTTGATTCACTGGAGAAAATTGACAAGAAATTGTAGCCATTGGTCGAAAATGAAGCTGAAGATGAGTGTGTTCAGCAATCCAAAAAAATTGAAGAATTTGCATATGCCAACAATGAAGAAAATGAAGAAGGTTTTGAATTAGGTGAAGGAACCTTTCCATTATGCTTTGCTTCTTTCAAAATGATGAAACAAAATATTTATAATGTTTTAGATCAGAAATCCTCCAGGCGTGATGCTGAATATGAAGAAAGAAGTGGACTTGCAAATGAAAACTATATTTCATTATGTTTTTGTTCCTTTGAATTGTTGAAAGCAAATCATGAGGAAATAGAGAAACATGACCAAATAATTGTTGTTGAAATTCATTTTCCTTCCCTTGAAATTGATGAAGATATTCAACAAGATTTCAAACAAAACAAAGTGCTTCAAAGTTGTTTTTCTTCCCTTATGAATGATGTGGTTGTTCAAATTTTAAGGGGCTTAGAAATGGATGAGGGTTCTGAAACTGCATCTATGGAGACTTCAAGCAGTGAGAAAACAAATCACATAGAATTTCAGGAAAGCAACAAAATAGTGTATGCCACTGTTCAATAAAAAATACAAAAAAATAATAAAAGGGCAATTGTTTTCTTTGATTCCTTTGAAGATCATGGTTTTGAAAATGCATCTATGGGAACTCTAGAAGGTGAAGTAGTTCATGTTGTTCACTTTTCACATTTTAAAGGAGATTATGAGAAAGTATTTATTTCCCTACATTCATTTGAAAGTCAAAATAACAGTCCTCAAGCAAATTTCCATAAGGTTAATAAAACCAAACTAGAATTGTTCATTGAACAAGAGGATGTCCTTGGTACATATAATAAAATTGTCAGAGTTGAAGGTGTGTGAGGTTGTATGATTTTTTTTTTGGACAAACTTATCGCTTCCATTTCATTTGAAGTTATTCTCAGAACTGAAGAACAAGAGAAAGAACAACAAACACTTATGAAGGAGACTTGTCTTTCTGTATTTTTTCATCAAGAAGAAGTGTTTTCTCATGTGCTTTATGACCTTGTGGCATGCTATATGGAGTGTTGTAGCAATCAGAGTTTACAACTTATGATGAATTATAAGATCAGAAATAAATATGAGGGTAAACCAATGTCAATATTAAATATGGGTTGCTTGCCACTAGGGGTTTCATTTATGTTAGCACTGTCTTACAATTTAGAAGATTGTTATTTCCATCAATCTCAACAATTTTTTCAACCTCTTGGTGGAAATCAAGTGGTTAAATCACATAAAAGAAAGAATGCAGTGGAAAAAGTGAAACATGGTTGTTGTTTTGTGCATGTGTTGGAAGATCCATTTGTAGTGTTGTTAGAAACAATAAACAATTCCAATATTTTTGAAATTCTAAGGTTTGAATTCATATGTAAATTATGAATGAATTATCAGTAAACAACCTTTGGAGCAAGCATGTGCAAACAAACCAGACAATGGATAAAATTCTTGCATGGTTGCATTGGCATTATGATTTCATTTGATTGGGATCTCATTTCAGCAGTTAGGGTAGGTAGGTGTTAATAAACTTGATGATGAATCATGTTTTCCAGTTTGTATTTTCAGTAATGCATACAGTTAGATTTTAACGGTATATCCAGCGTTCAGTCCCGAGGCGAGAGCAGTGTGCAGACTTCGAAATTCAGCGAACATTGGTGACAGGTCAGAGAAGGGTACACTTGTTTTGGGAGTAGCTCAATGAATTAGGCCTAGGATCTACATGTTATTTGCTACCTCACTGGGAGGATAACATCCCCAGTTGGAGCCCATGTTATCACCATTTAATTTTTTGTGTGAAATCGACATTTCAGGGTTAGCGAGGTGCTAAAGTGATTTATAAGTCAGATGAATTTGGGGAAGTTCTAGAAATGGCAAAAGAGATTAAATTTGGCAGAGGTGTTAGGAAAATTGAGCTCGAAAGGGCATAGATCATCATGCACCAAGATCAACGGTTGGGAGATATTTCGGAGTTGGAAACATTGCGGGGGTTAAATGTCTAAGTGGGCCCAAAATTCTAATCGTGGTTTTCCCGCAAAGGTACGTGGTGGCCTCAGATGCATTTCGAGGGGAAAAGCGGGTAAACTCAAAACCACCCCATCATACCCCCGAAATCACGTGTTAAATGTCATTAAATGGGTCAAATCCAAGGGTCACATGTGGAAAGGAAACACGACGGCCAGTCAAATCATTTCGAGACACCTGTTTAGGTACCATTTGTTTGCGCAGTGCCAAGTAAGCGCCACTAAATAACCGATTTAATACTCATCATTGGAAATCGATGGTCGAACATGAGAAGATTTTATCCCTGTAAGGAATTTTGTCAGTAGCCCATGATTAGTTCTTGATGGCTACTGTTACTCAAAACACAGGCAAAATTACTCTATTTTGGGTAATTGACAGTTTATTCCAAAGCGAGATACCTGAAAATCAAATCATCGTAAAATTCATGTGTTGTTGAGGGAAATAGGCTTGTGTTCCTTGGAAAACCAAATAAATTTGAGGAGAAAGATCCAACGATTTTCAACAAACTAGGGAATTCGAAAAATATGACAGGACTATCAAGTAAAAATTGAAAAAAGCATGATGTGCAATTCCTAACAACAAAATCTATCGCAAAATCTGCTGATGAGCCCAAATCAGGTGAAGAGATCAGGTTGAATCCTATTATGAGGGATTTTATCATTAATGGATACTCAAATGGATACCACAAACAATCTGGAAAGAGCAAAAGGAAAAAGCAACGAAAGGAGGAGGCTAAAACTGGAATAGTCAAAAGAACTAAAGAAGATCAACCTAGCTGGCTTGACATGTTAAAGGAAGAAATTGAAAAGCTGAAATAAAACCACACAACAAGCTAAATCGAATATATTTCAGGGAGTTGCATGATATTATAGATAAATGTCATTGAGTGGAAAGATCCCAGTTATTTTGACTTCTTTTTGTAACTGCCCCGAGAAAGTAGGAGTTCGGTTTTGATAATTTACTCCCTCTGTAACCGATATCTATTTTCAAAATCTTGGAAAAGATGATCCGTTTTTTGAGTCTCATATGTAATTTATCTATATATATTGTTAAAAAGATAAATAAAGGGTTCGACTAGATGGAAAGGGGCCTGCCCTTGTAGCAAGATTTTTTTTTTTTATTTCTTGTGAATTTTAATACAAGCAGAGAATGTTTTCTTGGATAGTTGAGATTCATCATGGTGTTAATGTTCAATATGTTTTCCTGTATTCCATTTTCATGAATGTGTTTTGTTGCTAGTAATAATATTTACGTAAAAGAAGGAATTCATTTTGCTAGTGCTCCTTCTTACACTGATTATGCTTGTTATGTGCTTATTGGTTTATAGTTCAGAATTCACCCTTGATTGGTGCTCTATTTTTGGTGACCAACCTTTATGTTATTTCTTCTAAAGCCATATCAAGAGACTCATTCCCTATCATATGCCCCTTGGTATGGTAGTCTCTCCTCTTCTTCCAACTGCCATCTCATATTGCTTATTTGGCTGAACACAATGCCTATTTTTCCTATGTTCCCTTAGGAATATGTAGCTTGTAAATTTTCATATGATTTCAGAAGTTGAACCCATTGCCCAATGGCCCCATTCTCTTGTTAGTCCTACCAATCCCTTCAAAAACTTATTCTATTGCAGAATCTGACCTCTGTGTGCCCATTGCCAAATGTTTTTTAGTATTTTCAGTATTTACATGTTTGAGAGAGCTCTTTCTGGTTGGAAGGGTCGGAATCTAGCCTTAAGTTGGTTGAAACAATTACCTCTGTCGTTTGTTTATCAACCGAACAAATTTACAGAGTGCTAACACCAGGGATTTCAATTTCTTGAATGGCATAAACTCTCTTAGGGTCTATTTTTATTCCTCCTACTGATATGATGTGGCCTAAGAGATTACCTTCTGGCATACCAAAGTGGGACTTCCTAGGATTCAAAGAGATCCCATACCTTCTGCATTTTCAGAAAATCTTCTCAAGGTGTTGTAAATGCTCATCATCCGATTTGGAGAAAATGGTGATATCATCCAAATGCTCATCACCTGATTTGGAGAAAATGGTGATATCATCCAAATATATATAACTATAACTTTGTCTTTTTCCCCCACGAAGGCTATGTCGATATCCCTCTAAAAGGTGGCCCGTGCATTCATCATCGTGAAGGGAATTTTGTCATACATGAATGTCCCCCATGGGGTGGTGAATGTTGTTTTTTCTTTGTCTTCTTCACACAATCCTATCTGGTTATAACCAGAGTACCCATCCAACAAATAAATCTCATGGGAATCTACTACCCTTTGAAAAATATGTTCCATCTTGGGCAGGGGGTAGTTTTCCTTTAGATAGCACTTGTTGAGAATTCATAAATCAACACACAAGCATATTTCCCCACTCTTTTTCCTCACGGGCACCAAGTTGGCCACCCAATCCGAGTACCTCAAGGGAACAATGATTCTGGCATCAAGCATTTGTTTCATCTCTTTTTCAATTATGGACATCAACATGGGATTAAATTTCCTAATCTTCTGTCTTAATGGCTTAGAACTAGCCTTCAGAGGGATCTTGTGTTGGATGATGTCTGTGCCAAATGTCTTCAAATCCTCATACGACCATGCAAAAATATCAGCAATTTTTTTCATGAGGTTGACATACATGTCCCTTTGTTCTGGAGCTAGTGCCTTGGATAGTTTGACTATTTTGGGATTTTCATTAGTCCCAATGTTGCATTCCATTACTTCCTCTTCTTGATTTTTTTATGGAAGCTTCTTTGGAGACATCATAATTGTCAAATAACCTTTCCAATGGCACTAGACCCCTAGGGATGTGGTTTGTTTTAAGTTCCACAATGTTTTGGCCAGCCACTTTATTCAACAACTGATATGTTTGTTGATTTTATGATTCATCATCTTCACCCTCTTGATCTATTGAGATACTGGAGAATTCTTCAATGGTATGCAGAAATCTTTGTAGCTCCAAGTCATCACTGAAGACTTCCCAGTGATTTATGTTGTCTAGTATGGTTTTACTATATCTGAATTCCACATGATACTTAATATTTGGACCAATGGGAGGTCTGAAGGTACTGGAAGCTAAGGCCAAAGAATTTGCCTTCTGATTTTCCTCTCTAGGAATGAAGGAAATGTTAAATTCCAGAAAGAATTTTTCAACCAGGTCCCACACCTCATTCCTATATTGTTTGAGCCTCTGTTTCTTATCTTGATAGATGTTTTTGACTTGTTTGATGATTAACTCAAAACTGTCAAACTATCAATGGCCATGTCTTTGGCAGCCCTCAATTCGAGCACTAGAGATTCATACTCAGCTATATTGTTCGTAGTCTCAAATTCCAGCTTGTAGGAGAGTGTTATTACTTTTTTTGCAGGGGAAATGAGGACTATACCAACCCTAGAACCTTCTTTTGATGAAGAGCCATCGAAATACATCTTCCATACCTTTTTCTATTGATCAGTCAGTGACTAATTTATGCATTTGTTGACTTTTATTTCTAGTTCATCATCGTTTAAATGGAAAAATGATGACCCAATCTCATCCTCAACAACATAAAATGGGTGGTTTCTTGGATTCTGATGGTCAATGACTATATATTCCAATCTGACCTCCCTATATAACCTTATGTGTTATCCTTCGAAAATAGGGATGGTAGAATATGTGAGGTCCATTTCTAAAGATCTCCAACCTTATTGGCCCACGTCCTGGATAAAAGAATACAAAACTTGGGGGGAATTTCAACCACAACAATTTCCATCACTACACTCTTTATGGGTAACTGTGCCAAATATACCACCAGATATTTTATTAATCTCAAACATTTGACCTTTTTAGAGTCAAAGGAGTAAAGGTCTTGGTAGGGATTGGTGATCTCCAGACCTAGTTCATCCATAAAAACCTTAGGAATGACATTGTGTGAGGCACCTGAGTCCATGAGATAGTTATGTAGGATCTTGTCATGAACATTTAAATATATGTAGAAAGGTTGAGAAGCATCATACCCATCCTCAATGTGTGGACCCACAGTAATGGTTGGGTTTTCATCCTGTAGACTAATTACATCAGAAGTTACAATAGAATTGAGTGGATGCAGAACCTTCATAATAGATTTTTTGAAAGGCGCATTCTTCAATAATTCTGACAAAGGTACATGGATCTTGATCTTGCCCAACTCATGCTTTAGGCTGAAAGATTCTTGTGGCCTATCAACTTTATTTACTTCAGGGACAACAAGTTTAGATGGAGGGGGCTGGGGAGATTTAATCAATGCACCCTTTCTTGGATTTGGCTTGGGAGGAACCTATGGTTTTTTGGTTTGGTCGGAGGTGGCGCCTTTGGGAGCCCATTTCCTAGGCCTCAAATCATATTTCTTTTGGGGTTAGCCTTGATTAATTCCCTCTTCCCCTATCTCAATATCAAACTGATTTGAAAGTTGTGCTACCTCATAATATTGTTGCGTTAAGTGACTGGTATAAAAATATGTTTCATTGAAAAGTACAACAACATCATCCACAACATCACTATCTACATCCATCCCCTCAATATGATTGTTTTGGAAAGGAGGTACTTCTCTTTGATCATAAACATTCATCCTCTCTCTCTGCATTATTTGAGGGGAATCATTCGACCTTCTAAACTGGTTTGGATTCTTGTTTCCAGCCCCTTGAAAAGATGTGTTTGGTTTCTTAGATTGCCATTTTATCTTAGCTATTTTAGATGTCAAATCCTTCAATGTTTTGGTCATCTCATCAAGTTTAGGATCATATGTGGTTGGGTTAGAGGAGGTAGGGAAATCCTCACTCTGTTTCTTCTTGTCTTTATCAGATCTAGTCTTTAACCTGTCTGATGCTAAGATGTTAGACTCAACCTGAATGGTTTCTTCTTTCATGGACAACAAGGTGGTGGATCTTCTCTCCCTCAATAGAAGGGAAAATTCTGAATCAAATGCATTGGCATAAGTGATCTTGGTAGAGGATTTTGCTGGTTTGATCTCATCTAGGATTATACCAAACATCTTATTGAATCTCTTGGTGAAGTCTGAAATAAACTCCCCATTATTTCTCTTAAGGGCCTCAAACTTGGTGATGTAATACATATAACCTCTTCTATCTCCCCATTTCTTTATGAAGGCTTCATCTAGCACATCAATATCTATAATGAAGGTTAGAGGGAGATCCTTAAACCATTTCCTTACCTCCCCATCCATGCTTTGTACAAACAACCTCATCCACACATTTGCATAGTCAATGTTGAAGTTGTCTGCGAAGCTGTAGAAAGCTACCAGATGTTCCTCAGTTGTGACATCCCCTTCCCCATTATATCTTGGAAAATACTTCATATAATATTTCGTTGGGAGTGCATGTAAGCCTGCATGAAAAACTAGGGATGCATATCTGGCAGCAATTATGGCATCCATCTTGTTAACAACCATTGCTTGGGAAATAGAAATTTGAGGATTGATTGGAGATACAGGAGTGGATGATGGAATGGATGATGAAGTAGAGGTAGGGGTTAAAGGTATATGATATTCCTTGGAAATATGATTTCCAGGGATAGCAAATTCAAGATGCTTGTGATAGTGGAGAAAGGTGGAATATTTAGGTGTAGATTTACCCTTGAGGGATGAGGTATATCTCTGAGCTAAGGTGGATTTTATTAGTTGTCTTTCTGGCTCAGAGACTATTATGTCCTTCTCAGGGTTAGGATGAGCCTTAGTGGTTTTGATGTGCTCAGATTTGGATCTCTTGAGTCCTTTTATGGGATCCAATATTTCTTTTGTGAAGTTTACTTAGTGCAGTCGCCATGTGAAATATGGCAGTTTGAATGTGTCTGATCTTTGTTCACCATCAAAGGTCAGATATCATCATTTTCATTCTCTCAAAGAAAGATTACTTCATTACTTTGTTCCATGGAAACGACACCAGAGGATGTTGGTCCTAAAGTCTACACCTGACTGCTAAAGGGAAGAGTTAGGCCAACTCAATTTTTTGAATGGTTGTTTTTTGATTATTTGATTTTGTTGGTCAGTTAGAGGGTTGGTTTACCAAGACAAGAACATGGTTGGGTTGGAAACCTGATATGGAGGAGCATCCTCCTTGGATGGTGGCACACAAATGACATGCAAGTGAGATAATAGATGTAAAAAACAAAGGGAAACAACAAAAAACTCAATGAATTATCTGCTACAAGAAGTTCAACTCTCAAAATATTATTTCAAGGAATTAAACATTTATCAAAAACACAATTACTCCCACAGGTTGCAATAAAAACATATCTTCATCAAAGCATTATATTTTTTTACAGGTTGCATATCAATAAAGATGATTTATACAATATTTGAAAGGGAAATGAAATTCCCTTTGCACACATCAATAATTGCATTCAAGATAAGATAAAAAAACACATGTAGATTTGGACAAAAACACACTGTAATCAAGAGTATATTCACTAGGTAGAGAAATTTAATCCATGCATAGAATAGGTTCATCCAGTTTGATGTATTGATATTGTTCCCAAAAAACCAAACCCTCAAAACATACAAAAACTACATATTTATCAAAATGGTAGAGGTTCTCATCCATCTAGAACCGATGCTTAGCTCTACACTATTAGTTGGAGAACAACTTATTGACTTAACTAGATATTGATGGAGTATAGTAATGTATACTTCAAAATCGACTTAACAAAAAGAAGTGGTTCATATCACACACAAATGACCACTTATTATTCATTAATCTAAAAGAGTCTTGCACTTAAATGACTAAAATTGTTGATAATGATAAAACTAAGCTGATGCATTTGTTGAAGTAAATTGAGAATTGACAAAAACTGACTAGAAGCGATAGAACTGAGTTCTCTATCGAGCATTGGTATCCATGTGCATTGTTGGAGGCCAACTGGGAGATAATTGGATGTGCTAGAAACTTCTTTAGGTACTCCTTAAAATTATCTCCTTTAGAAAGAAACAATTCTTTGGTGCTTGTTGAGTACATTTTTATGCTTCCTTCCACTCCATAAACTATACTTTTTCCTCCAAAACCATCCATTTTGCCTTCATATTATTCCATATTTTCCATAAAATATCTTATGCAAAGTAAATTTATCATTCCTTTGCTTAAGAATTGAATTTTCGAATTTTTGGCATTAAAATTAAAAATTTATCAGAAATTACAGGATTTGACTAAATCACGTAATTGCTCCTAGGTTCGTGTACTTGTAGGACAACTGGGTGCAATCTGAGACATGGGTCATGATCCTTGATGTACAAGGATGAATTAATACCTATCATCTTTGAGATCTAATCTTTCCAAGTGTCCAGTCAACGCTAGTCAAACAGGGCCACTTCAGCAGAAAATACCCTATTTTAGCATAAAATCATGGACAGTTTTAGATTTTCTTAGGATTTGTTCATATTTTATGGATCTGAAGGGGGTATTCGACCTTCCTAGCATATTTTATGGATCTTATCATTATCTTTAGGAGGTTTCTTAGCATTATCAGTTTCAAAACTCTTGTATAAATACTCCAAGACATGGACTAGTATAACAACCCTTATGTTAATGAAGAAAACTTTGGATTTGCAGTCTTGAGATCAATTTTTTGTTTTGTTCTTGATTATGTCTATGATATGATTATGTGAATGCTGCTAGAAATAATTTCTTAGCTGAAGCAACTCAAGTGTACAAGTGAAGCATTGGAGGGCCCCCTTTGCCAAAGTAGTACACTATTCCTTTATGTTCTTTTCAAGTAATCTTTGATATATGTTTTAGATCAGATCTTGTTGTAGATGAGTTTTATTTATACATTTGTTGTAGATAGATTAATTCAATAGTTAATTAATATGCTTAATGTTTCAAAGAATTACTCATGTTGTGAATGATTTCTTGAATAAGAATTCAATGTGTAGTTTGTTTTTCAAGCATTAAGATGATCATGAATGCTTTTTGAGTTATTTATACTTTCAATACTTTTTGAGTTAACAAGAATTGGTGATGATTGCTAAAGAATGAAAGAAAAGAATGAATGTATCTCTTGAATAAGAGTTTTGTCTTTCTAGCATTGATAAGCCTCTGAGCTAGTTTTGAATATCTTTTTGAATGCTTACTATTAATCAAATTCTCTTTATGAAACATTTGTTGATTAATGTCGTGAGATCTATGAATAGGAATCCTGAATAGAAGCTTAGAATCTCCTCCATATTTATCTCTTAGAATAGGTTTTGGTTTATATCATTAAAAGCAACTAAGTCTATCTCTAAATCCATATATTTTGGATGTGCCTCTAAGTCTTACAAACACCGGATTGACAATCAATTGCACTCTAATTTACATCAGTAGGTTGGAGCCTTACATTTTGGCGTCGTTTCCAGGGAGGCACATTTAGAGATAAGCTTAGAAAACTCATAGGCATATTTTTCTTTTAAAAATAAAAAAAAACACAGAACAAAATTAATTTTAGTTATGTTTCTTTATGTCTAAATGTAGGGATGATAAAGGAAGATTTTTGAAACAAAATCCCCCAAAAAATAATGAACCATCTGTAGGAGCAGAAACATATACAATTGAGAAATACAAATCTATTACACCAACTGCTGGAAAAATCACTTTGGAAGAATTAGAATAAAAACAGCGTTCAAGACAAAGGTTTACTCTCATAGAAAGACAAATTCTATTGGCTCATGAGGTAAGGAAGAAACAAACACAATCAGAAATATCTTCTGTAGGAAAGAAAAAAGAAGAAAAACAACCTATTTTTGAACAAATAGGACAACCTCTTTTTCCAACAGAAATATCTGATTATACTACCGAAAACTTCTTTGCAATGTCAAAAAATGATAGACAAGAAAGGGAGAGAATGGAAAGGGAATTAGAAAGGAAAAGAAATGAAGAAAGAGAAAGGAAAGAACGAGAGGACAGAGAATCACATCGAGAAGAAACACGAGGAGGAGGAAATGATGAAGAGGGGGAAGAAGAACATACTACATTTGCATTTCCAATTGTTGATACACCAACCCTCTTAGGAGATGAAGTAAAAATGAAGAATATTCCTACTTTTGTTCTTCCAAATTTCTTTGGTATGTCTACTGAAGACCCTGATGCTTTGATGTATCAATTTGATATTGTTTGTCGAGCATATGGATATACCAATGATGCTCAAAAACTTTATTTATTTCCTACAACTTTGAAAGGATATGCATTGAAATGGTTCATGGGGTTGGGAGAAGCAACCATAGTATACTGGGATGACATGAAAAAGAATTTTCTTGCTAAATATCGGCCTTATTGTAAGTCCAAAGACCCTAAAGAAGATATCTTTAAAATGTCTCAAAGTGAAGATGAAAGCTTAGAGGAATATCTAGAAAAATTTCTCTATAATGTGCACAAATCTAAGCAATCTAATCTTCCATTGGATGTCATCCTTACTATCTTTTTGAAGGGGATTTCAGATGAAAATTTGGATGCTCTTAATTTAATGGGGGTAGGGGATATTTCTCACCTACCTTTCCTAAAAATTGTTGAATTATGTAAGAAGTATTCAAGGGGAAAAGCTAAAAGAGGACAAGGACAAAGAGATACTGTGACAAAGGCAACCAAATCAATTTCAAATGGTGTTACTAAATCATAATTAGGGAATCTGTTTGAGAACTTTAAAACTGATATCATGAACACACTTGATTCACAAATTGACACATTGAAAGCTAAAAAGAAACAAGAGGAACAAGATCAATTATTATCCATCTTTTGTGCTAAGTGTAGGAAGAAACATGCATTGAAAGATTGTCCTTTAGACAAAATTCAGATTTTTTGACTGTGTATAGATAACCATGCAACTGATGATTGTCCAAAGTTGAAATAATTGCAGGCTACTCACATGGAAGAAGTCCAAGGAATGGAATCTCTTTACTACTTATCACCAAGAAAACCTTGGCAGCCATGTTTCACAGGTATGTCTCAAAATTCTGCTCCTCAATTCTCTCAACAGTTTCCTCAGAATTTTCAAAATCCTATTCAAAATTCATGGAATGCACCCATGCCTTGGAAAGCTTGGCCTCCTCAACAGAACCAAAACCAACCTCCTCAAGGTTGGCGAGGATATGCTCATGGAAATTAGCCATACCAATAGCCATACCAACAGCCCTACCAAAAGACATACCAACAGCCATACCAACCTTTTCCTTATCAAAATTTCCAGCAGAATCAACCACAAAATTCATATTCTCAGCAATCACTACCTGCACCACAACTAACCCAGCCACAACAAATCTAGCTACCATCTAACCAACCTCCACCTAGACCAACTCAATTACCATCCCAACCAATCTCAAATCCTAATAACAAAGTGGAAAAACCCATGCATAACATTGATGAAGGAACATCATTTTCTACATACTCAATCCTTACTCTTCAAAACATCCACTTAAGGCCTGGGAAAGTTTTACAAAAGGATTCTCTTGTTATTATAGAAGAACAAATTGAAAAAGAGGAGATTCCTAGCACAGAGAAGTTACAATAGACAATCAAATCTAGAAGAGTAAAACATTAAATATCCAAACACCTCCTTTTCCAGAAAGGTTGGTTAAGGAAAAATTACCAATCTCTCTTCCTGAGTTTGATGTCTTAGATGAATTAAAGAATGTTTGTGTGAAAATTCCTTTATTGCAAGCTATCAAAGATATCCCAATCTATACAAAATCAATTAAGGAATTATGTTCAAAGAAAACTAACAAAATAAAGAAGGATCCACCAACAATTCATGTAATTGGAAATTTAGCAGGCCTAATGTCAAATACTATTTCAATTGAAAAATATGTTGACCTAGGAATTCC
>SNQJ01S0029570.1:56766-70558 GCA_010110895.2 Picea sitchensis | reverse complement strand
CAAAAGGAAAATCTTATGACTTATGCTATTTACTTCATTAGCAAAAATTTAACCCCTGCAGAGTTGAATTACATAGTCATAGAGAAAGAAATGTTGGTAGTAGTACATGCTGTGAATAAATTTCGTCACTGCATTATTGGTTATGAAGTCTTTATCCATACAGATCATTTTGCAATAAGATATCTCATGAACAAACCTATTACTAATGGTAGGATAACAAGATGGTTGGTATTGATGCAGGAATTAAACATCACAGTCTTGAATAGACCTGGAAAGGAAAATCAAGTGGCTGATTTCCTATCTTGATTAAACACCTCTGGTGAGATTGTTCCTGTCTCAGATAATTTTCCTGATGAGAACCTATTTTCCATTTAAGTTATAACTCCATGGTATTCTGATATAGCTAACTATTTATCATCAGGGATGTTACCTCCTTCTTTTACATCCAAAGAAAAGAAAAAGATAATTAAACAAAGTGTTAGATACACATGGATTGATGGAGACCTCTTTTATATAGGATATGATCTCATAATTAGAATATGTGTATGACAGGATGAGATTTTAGAAATATTAAAAGATTTCCATGATGAACCTTGTGGTGGTCATTTTGCAGATAAGAGGATAGCATACAAAATACTCAATTTGGGGTATTATTGCCCATCCATCTTTAAAGATTCCAAGAAATATGTTAGAATCTGTGATAGCTGCCAAAGGATAGGAAATCCACTTCTAACTGATGAGATGCCCCTCAAGCCACAAGTTCACATTGAGCCATTTGAAAAATGGGCTCTTGATTTCATTGGTCCAATAAATCCACCATCAAAAGGGAAGTAGTACATCTTAGTATGTACTACTTATGTTACAAAGTGGATGGAAGCCAAAGAATTAGTGAGAGCTACAGAATAGTCAGTGGTCAACTTTCTCTTTGAAGAAATATTTGTTAGATTTGGAGTACCCCGAGAGATTGTAACAGACCAAGGAGCACAGTTTACTTCTAAACTGGTGCAAGACCTAGCAAACAAATATCAGATCAAGCATTGGAAATCTACACCCTATCATCCACAAGCAAATGAACATGTGAAATCTACTAACAAAACTTTGGAAGCAATCATGACCAAGACAATCCAAATACATAGGAAATATTGGTCATATAAGCTTCATGAAGCATTATGGGCATACAGAATCACCTGGAAAAACAGTATTGGGTTCACTCCTTATCAGCTAGTCTATGGTAAGCAAGTTTTGTTACCTATAGAATTTCAACTTCATACTTTTAAATTAGCAGCTGATTTAGGAATAGATCTTTTTGAGGCACAAAAAGAGAGGATCATGCAATTGAATCAGTTGGATGAGATGAGACAGACAGCAATTGAACACAACATTCGGATACAACAACAAAGGGCACATTGGCATGACAAGTTCATCAAGAAGAAACAGTTCAAAGTGGGAGACTGGGCTTTGTTATTTGATTCAAAATTCAAAAATTTCAAAGCTAAATTTACAACTCATTGGCTTGGTCCATATGAGATTGCAAAGGTATATGACAATTGATCAGTCAAACTACAAACAATAGATGATGAGGCAAGCTCATTCATAGTCAATGGACATAGGCTATAGCTCTACAATAAGCCTATCAACAAGGAAGACTTTTTGCAGCAGATATCTCAACAACATGAGATGGAAGTGTTGGATAAACACAATCATGTGTCCCCTTCACATTCCTCATAAAAAACCAAAAACCAAAATATTATACAAAATAATATATATATATATATATATAATTAAAAAAAAGGGAGTTTAGTTGTGAAAACCCAGACAACTGGCACAATATAAACTCAAATTTTCATTGGAAAACCAATTGAAATTAGCCAATCAAAATTCTCCAAAAACATTGTTTTATTACCTTCTAGTTTCATTTACAGCTTGCATTTGTACATAGCAGTTTTTGAAAAGTTTTTGTGTCAGAGACTTGAGGACAAGTCAATAAATAAGGCTGAGTGGGATAAGGTATAAATTTCTGAAGATTATTTGAAGACCTCTCAAGCCTTCTACATATAGCAGCATTCATTTCAAATAGAAATGCATCCAGCAGAGGGACCTGAGAAAACACAAAGAATATCAACTTCATCCAATAGAGGGGCCTGAGAAAACACAAAGAATATCAAATTCATCTATCAGAGGGACCTGAGGAAGATACTAAGCAAAAGAAATACAAGAAGAACTTTATCAAATTTGAGGACTTGCAGCGACATTCTAGCCAGCTTCAATCAGGCAAACACAATGAGCAAGCAAGTTAGTATACATTTTTCTTTTTAATGCTTTAAAATTTTGGAAAATTCTTCATAAGCTAAAGCAATGATAAAAATCCTATCTTTCCCTTCCCCTACATCATCTTTTCATCACTTCATTTCATATACCCTCACAGCATAATTTTTGTTATGCAAGGCAACCAGTTTGGTCTCCAAGGGAGCTATAAGAAGAACTTAAGGTTTCACTGTCAAACAACAAGAGCATGAAAGTTATTCTTGGAAGCATTTTATGGTTTCCAAAATCCTTACATACACTTTCAAAACATGATTATCAACTTGATTAGACAAATATACTGTTTTGGAAATGTTAAATGCTCTATTTTATGAAGACATAAGTTGCATACACATATGGAGACAGAAGTTGTTGTTTGCACACATATTGAATTGTTGTTTGCATAAATGAAAGGTTGTTTGCATACATATTGAGGAATGGGTCATAAGGAGAATGCCTTAAGAATTATAAAGTGGATGGTTACTCAAAGGAAATGAATCAAGGAGTCATAAGTTGGATAAACACATTTTTCAAAATCGTTTCCTATGATGATTACAAGAAAGAGGGGAAGTACAAGGGTATAAATGAAGAAAAGGGGCATCCTCAGCAATGATCGACCTATACAAAGGTGGTACACTTGCACATCATAGTAACCTTTTTCAAACATATGTCTTACCTCTACAAGTCTCTATTTACAAATATTGTTGTTTCACCCTTTCATTCCTAGGATTCAAACCTTGGATGTATTTTAACATTCAAAAGTTAAATCCCACGTTTTTTTACCTCCTTAAAAAATAATTTTACCCTGCACTTTCATTTTCATTCTCCTCCAACGCTCCCTTTGCATCCTTCATCCCCGTTTCTGCTCCAAACGCATGCATTGAAACCAACGTAGCTCTGTTTCAAACACTCCAGTGCCATACGAAATCCATAATCCCCCTATTTTTGTTCCTTCCTTTGCTTACCCAACTCAAAAATTCTGTTAGACAGTTAAAAATCGAATTGTATGTTACGATTTCACTATCAACATACAACATTCTCGCCCTGTAGAAGAAAAAGTGGCAGTTGAAAGAGAATGCATGGAGAGTAAAGGAAAAGATAACCTGTTCAAGAAGGAGTCGGCCAGGGAAAGGTAAGTTCGAATTCAATGTTAAAAATTGTTAAGATAAGTGCAAAATTTGACTTCCTGAGGAACGTTTTGAGAAAAGAAACAATTTATTTCTAGCAGAGGTTGATTGTAAGAAGAAAAACAAAGTTGGGTTTCAACAAGAAGGCATAGAGTTTTTTTTTTTAATTGTATATTGAATTGCCAGGTATGCCCTTTCATCAAAAAATTTATGATTGAAAACAGAGAGCAGTTTAGAAATTAAAAAAGAAAATGAGATTTTCTTTGTTTCATTTGAACAAAAAATTCTTGTTGAAAGAACATTCACAGAATTGAATTAAAACAGAGTCTGCAAGTTTGAAGAAGATATCAAAACAATTGAATGAAGAATATACAGGGTTGAATTTTTGGACAATGATAGACCTCCTTTTTTTATAAGCAGTGAAATAGTTTTTAGGGTCTTTCTCTTAAAAATTGAAAGAATGGTATCTAGGTACGAACCAGAGAAGTTTGATCCATCAGAAATTCATAAGGATTGTATACAAATTCTTGAGAAAAAACAGTGGATATCTTTCTTTGAGAAGTTTGATGGATATTATGAGGAAGTTTCTTTAGAATTTTCTCATTCATTTGATGGGGAAAGGGCCACTGTTGGAAACCTCACTATTAGAATCTATGAAGATATAATTGCACAGGTCACTGGATTCCCTCAAACAGGAGAAATATATTTCAAAACTAAGCACTTTAAAGATAAATCATGGGCATCTTTTGTTTCCATATCTACGGTGGAAGCAGTCAATTGGAAAAAGGGAATTCCTAGGAGTTGGTTGATTCATCCTTGGGATGAATTAGCCTATCTCATCCAGAATTTTATAACTTGTGAAGGAAGATTTAGTATTATCTACATATATCACATCAAGCTGCTACAAAATTTAAAAGGTGAATGTGAAATTAACATGCCCTACTTTCTACTGCAAAGCCTCTCTAAGATGGCTAAGGTTGTTCAAAAACAAGGGAGGAATACAAAAAAGAGTCTATACCATTGTGGCTTCATTAAAATGATCATCATACATGAGCTACAGAAACAGAACTTGACTTGGCAGCAGTTTATCAGTGGGAATGGTTTTGAAACAGTTGAAGAGGAAGTAAAAGAGGAACAAATCTTAGTTGTGACCGATGATGAGGAAGAAATACAAAACCCCAAGGAAACAAACTCAAAAAAGCCTATGGGGAGGAGAAGAACAAGAAGCATGGTGAAAATGGAGAAAGAATTCGAAGAAAAAGATAAGATTTTCACCACATATGAAAGGATATCAAGAAAACGCCAACAAGTTCAAAAAGGACAAATAAAATAAAGTGATGATGAAACACAACAAGCACAATATGCACATATTCAGACTTTGGAGAAACAAAAAGAGGCACAATCGTTGGAAAATGATGATTTTGAAGGACAAGAAACTTCCACATATGAGAAAATGAGAGAAGATGTGAAACAATTAATTGAAGATATGAAATATGAAACTCAACCTCCACAGACAGTAGAACAAACAGAAGAAATGGCTGGTGGGTCCACATCGGAACTTGATAAGAAAAGCAAGAAAATAAAGAAAATGAAGAAAAAGATCAAGGAAATTGAAGTCCTGGAAAGATACATAAAAACAAAGAATGAAATGTTAAGAACTCAAAGCCATAGAACATAGGAAGAGAATGAAACCTTGAAGAAAAAGAATAAGAAGCTTCAAAAGAAAAACTAACTAATCTCCAAACAGGCCTACAAATGGTTTTAGCAGAAGAAGGCATACAAAGAAAAATATCAAAGAATGAAAGCTCTTCATACAGCTCAGGTTAATGTGGAGACATTGTTGCAGGCAGCAAAGGTGGTAGAATATTACTGAATGAGGTTCAAGAACATTTTGTTTTTGTGCATGAGGGCATGCAAAGTCTTCCTCTTGGGGGAGATGTTGAGTACATTTTTATGCTTCCTTCCACTCCATAAACTATATTTTTGCCTCCAAAACCATCCATTTTGCCTTCATATTATTCCATATTTTCCATAAAATAGCTTATGTAAGGTACATTTATCATTCCTTAGCTTAAGAATTGAATTTTCAAATTTTTGGCATTAAAATTAAAAATTTATCAGAAATTACAGGATTTGACTAAATCTCGTAATTGCTCCTAAGTTCGTGTACTTGCAGGACATCTGGGCAAAATATGAGACATGGGTCATGATCCTTGATGTACAAGGATGGATGAATACATATCATATTCGAGATATGAGCTTTCCAAGTTTCCAGTCAACGCTATTCAAACAAGGCCACTTCAACAGAAAATACCCTGTTTTAGCATAAAATCATGGACAGTTTTAGATTTTCTTAGGATTTGTTCATATTTTATGGATCTGAAGGGGGTATTCGACCTTCCTAGCATATTTTATGGATCTGATCATTATCTTTAGGAGGTTTCTTAGCATTATCAGTTTCAAAACTCTTGTATAAATACTCCAAGAGATGGACTAGTATAACAACCCTTATGTTAATGAAGAAAACTTTAGATTTATAGTCTTGAGATCAATTTTTTTTTTTTCTTGATGATGTCTATGAGATGATTATGTGAATGCTGCTAGAAATACTTTCTTAGCTGAAGAAACTCAAGTGTACAAGTGAAGCATTGGAGGGCCCCCTTTGTCAAACTAGTACACTCTTCCTTTATGTTCTTTTCAAGTAATCTTTGATATATGTTTTAGATCAGATCTTGTTGTAGATGAGTTTTATTTATACATTTGTTGTAGCTAAATGAATTCAATAGTTAAGCAATATGCTTAATGTTTCAAAGCATTACTCATGTTGTGAATGACTTCTTGAATAAGAATTCAATGTGTAGTTTGTTTTTCAAGCATTAAGATGATCATGAATGCTTTTTGAGTTATTTATGCTTTCAGCACTTTTTGAGTTAACAAGAATTGGTGATGATTGCTAATGAATGAAATAAAACAATGAATGCATCTCTTGAATAAGATTTTTGTCTTTCTAGCATTAATAAGCCTCTGAGCTAGTTTTGAATATCTTTTTGAATGCTTACTGTTAATCAAATCCTCTTTAGGAAACATTTGTTGATTAATGTCGTGAGATCTATGAATAAGATTTCTGAATAGAAGCTTAGCATCTCCTCCATATTCAACTCTTAGAATAGGTTTTGGTTTATATCATTAAAAGCAACTAAGTCTATCTCTAAATCCATATATTTTGGATGTGCCTCTAAGTCTTACAAACACCAGATTGACAATCAATTGCACTCTAATTTACATCAGTAGGTTGGAGCCTAACAATGTTTCTTCTGTATTCTTTGATACTTCTTCTGTAGTATGGAGTACAATTTTTCCAATTCTTAGTTGTGATGTTGCAAGGTCTGAACTTGAAGCTTCAATTCATGCACTTGTTGGCTGTCATCGACCATCTCTGTTTTAACCTCAACCTGTTTCTTCTCTTTTTATTTCTCTATGATAGATTTGTTGTGGTCAACCAATGCTCTGCTTCTTGTTCTCATACTATAATTGTGTATAACCTTAGATTATTTACATTTTGTTCCTTTAGTGGACCCCTGAACTCCCAAAGTGTCAGCCTTAATCTATAGTTTAATGTCTGGTATACTGTGGCAAGGATCCCTTGCATGTGGTGAGGTGCCAATAGAATATTTCTTAGGATCAAATCCATAATCTTGTATTTCTTGTTGACTGACGTCTGTAGGATACTCCCTTTTCATTGTCAAAAATGGTGTTTCTGCAGCCTTATCTTCACTAGAATTTGATTTCTCTTTTTTCACTGTCATACCCTTTAACACATTGATTGTCATTTCTTCCATTTTGGAAAATTCAGGGCTGTCATCATCCTCGATCATAATTGACTAGGGGTATTTTAATGATGGCTTGAATAGAGCCTTAGAGTTCATCCTTAATTGATTTGTTATCCTAGTCTTTCTGTTAGACTTGCTTGGAACTTCAATGTTTTACTCTCCCTTCATTTTCCTATATTTTATGTATGCAGGGAGTGTTTTAGGTGAAGCTTGAACAAAAACAACCTTCCCTTTAATTACTTCCTTGCTACACAAACCAGGTCCAATTTTCCCTCTCATTCGAGTCATGGGTCTATCAGGTTGTTTCTCAATGGGGGTTTTCTGCTCCTCCTATGAGTGGTTGGACGTTAGAGACCTTTGTGGTGTTTCCAGTACAGGTCCGTGCATGCTGGAAGTTTTTCCACTTTTTTTTTTTCTTTCCCCTTTTTTGTAGAAGACCTCAATTGCATGCGGGGGGGATCCTCCATGGGGATTTCTGGATTTTTTTCTTTCGAGGGATTATTTATTGTTTTAGGCCCTTTCCCTTTACTCACTGAAATTTGGATAGGCTTTGTAGAGCTCCCAAACTCTGGAGAAACCCTGACCTCCGCTTTATCTTCACTAGCATC
Organism: Picea sitchensis; assembly: GCA_010110895.2. Classification (NCBI taxonomy): domain Eukaryota; kingdom Viridiplantae; phylum Streptophyta; class Pinopsida; order Pinales; family Pinaceae; genus Picea; species Picea sitchensis. Next base: position 62,692 of record SNQJ01S0029570.1, on the reverse strand, counting down.
ACCTTTGTTTTGCAAATTTGGCACCTTCTTCCGTTATTTCAACCCCATAGACTTCAAAAAATAATCCCAAGTCATTTCGAGTTCCTCGAGAGAAAAATTTACCAACAATTTAATCAAGACCTGATGGCGCAGGCTCCTATGAGTAGATTCAGGGTGAACTTGAACCCTCTTGGCCATTTTGGTTAGGCTCTTAAGTAGGTAATATGGTAAATTAAGATCTGTATCTCTACTTAGATGCATAAGGAAATGAAGGTGATAACAATGAACAATGTTGAATTGACCTTCACTTGTGATGTACCTCTGCACTATTGATAGGGCTCCTTTCGAGTCTTCCTTTATCCACGCCACATGGATTCCTTGGCTCCAGGCGGGGTATTGGTGCTTGGGAACCAAATTTTTTTTGCAGAGGTCGGGATGCATCTTTCCTTTCTTGAACCATCGTTCCCCATAGATAGGGAGAGTGCAAGGTGGTCCAATGAAGTGTTCTGTGACATGAATCTAGGTATCCCCAAGTAGGTTCTCAAAGCCATCAAATATCTGCACGAAGAGCATAGCCAAGCATGTGTGGTGTCCTTGAAATGCACACATGAAATCATACCACTCAAACTTTATGAAAATGTCTTTAATTTCAGGTATGGATTCGAACAATTCCAAGCCTTGTGGATCAGTTCTGATCAATTTCCATCATTCTCGAGGAGGAACCATGGTGGGAAGAGTAGTTATGATGTTGTTGCTACAGTGAAAGTGGATTTCTTCGTATCGAAATCTATACATGTGTGTTGTTTAACCCTCAATTTGAGTTCTAGTGGCCATGATGAACTGGTAAAATTCTTAAAATCATAATTGATGTTGTGTAATGATGGAAATGAGTGTAATCTGGTGTGGAGGTGATGGTCTATGATTGTGCACATATGTAGGCGCCATTCAAATGGTTGAAATATTTAAAATAACAATTTTAATTATAAAATGATTACAAATTATCATGTCATTCCTCGTTTGCAAGAACATCCTAATTCTTACAATCAACTTCTTTCTGCATATAAAACACTTTCAAACCTGCTATGATATTGACCAATGGCATATATGATGACAAACACTTCAAACCAAACCATGACATGTAATTATCCCTTAATAAAACAAAAGCATGGTGCAAAGAATCAATCAAGAAAGGTAATGATAAAAAATGAGTCATCTAGCAATGAGGGACCATTACATTAACCAACAAAAAGTGAATGATTGTTGATGAAGGCAAAGGGAAATAAGAGAGGAGGGGCAAGGGTGCAGACTTAGGTCTCAACACACATGATGAAGAATGGGGTCCTCCAAGCTTCAAACTGTGCATTCAAGGACTATCAATTGAAATAACTCAGTATGAATTCATGTATTAATGAAATAATCTGGTAAAAATCTTGAGTGAGTCTCTTGGAAACCAAAATCTTCAGCAAAATTCAAAACTAAAAATCAGATTCCATCTCCCAAAGTCTTCATATGTTTATGTATATATACATCATGAAATGAAAATAAAATACGATCAGTCCTCTACCCAGCTATCTAATATGATATTATCCATCTTTTTTTCTTGAATTCATCGTTTGGAGTGCCAAAACGCGTGCAAAATCGTGTGTGGTTGAGATCTGACTGATTTTTTTGCTAAAACAGGGTATTTTCCAGCAAAGTGGGTGCGTTGACCATGTATTAGTTGGGCATGTGTGAGGAATTTTTCATGCACCCAAGAGGACACATTACATGCTATGAAGACAAGGAACAAAACCCAGGTCTTCATTTCTCCCAACTCGTCTTGTACATATCTTGATGAATGAGAAATTACAAATTTACAAGAACACCTAATTTCCTGTAAAATCTGGTAAAACGAATTAACAATGCATAAAATTAGCTAAAATTCAAAAATTAAAAGAAAATGATAAAAATACCTTTGAGATGATTTTATTAGTCAAAATAGAGACAAAAGATGGTAAAAGTAGTGGGTGATGAGTTTATTTAGACTAAAATGAGGTTTATTATCATGGCAATTTTTTCACCAAAATTGAGGCCCAACATCTCCCCCAGGAAGAAGTTGTTGCATGTCCTCATGCAAAAAAAACTATGTTGTTGACTATCATATAGCTCTTGTATCCCTAGTAAGTACATCCATATTTCCTCTTTGGTTTACCGGCTTCTTTTCTGCATAAGTACTCTTAGTTTCAATCTGCTATTCTTGGCTTTTAGTTCCTTCTTTTGTTGATACCATTTATAAGCTTTTTTGGAGATCATTACATTTTCTTCATGGAGTCCTTTACTCTCCTCTTTCAAATTTTCACTCTCTTCCACAAGAATCTTGCTATGCCTTGTAAGTATTCTTGAGATGCCTTTCCAAGATTTTCATTTCTCCTATGGTCCTCTTCATTTTTTTTTATTTTTCTTTTCTTCTTCTACATAGTCTCTTCATAAATTTTCATTGGAGCTTATTCCCTTTTATTGTTAGGGAATGTTCTTTTATACATTTTCAAATTATTCCTCATTAGGTGACCTTTCTTCTTTAGTGAGGACAGGTCCTTCTACTGACATATTCAATTCTTCCCTTTTTTCCTCTCATGTTGAAGGTTGCTTTTCCTTAGCCTCCAAAGATTCAATGTAGTCATATAACACTTGTTGATCCTGATCCGTCTCTAATATAAAAGTTGTTGAGGTAGAAAATTTAGGTCTAGGCCTTTTGTAATATGAGTAAAATATTGTCCCTTTTGCTGGTAATTATTTTCTTGCTTTGTCATTGCTCTAGTAACTCTTCTATTGTATATAGAAACTTCCTTTTTTGCCTTTCTTGGTGCTTTCCTTGGTTGAGATATTGGTGGAGAACATAAGGTAAGTTACTAGGGTTTTGAATGAGAATTTATAGGAACAACAGATGACACATATTCAATTTTTGGGGTGGCAGAGTATGACTCTAAAACATATTGTTTTGATCTTTTGAACATAGTGTAATTTTCCCAAAAAGGAAACACTATTTTGCATACTTGTTTTGGCATATCTTATAGTCATGTCATAAGTACATTTGATAAAAAATAGGATACAACAACCATGAGTGTTGGAAGAATGATGATAGTTTATATGAAAAGTATGGTAATGAAGTATTGATAGTATATAATAATGGAATTTTAATGAAATGATTAAGGCATATAATAATGATAGGATAGGTAGGATAGTGGCAATGGTGTGTAGGAAAAATAGAACATGTTTATTTATAAGGTTTATGTTTTGATACTACAAAGGCAATAAACAATAACCTTATCTTTTGTGAAGGGAATATGAATTTTTTTTATTGAATTTGTGAATCAAATCTTGGAAATTTTGGGGTTCACAACCACCAAACTTTTAGGGAAAATCTAGGATATGGAAGTATAGAAAAGGTATTATCATTAAATTTTAGCTTGATATTCTCAACAAAAATTTAAAACATTGAAAACTCTTACCAAACTTTTGATACCATGGAAGTGGTGTTCTTGTAGGCTTCAAATTGCTTATGACCTTCAACTATAATAATGATCCTGCTTTGTGTTTGCTAACAAGTACATATGATATTCTCCTTTGCTTGAAATAGATATTTATGTTCTTGTGCCTTTGTAGGAATGATTTGGACTGATCTTGAATTAATCTTGGACTGACCTTAGGATTTGTAGAAGTATATGATCTTTAGGCAATCTTTTCAATTCTAATTTGAATTAGAAATTAACCTCATGTTTAGATTTTTGAATTGGGAAGAAAGTTGCCTCCTCCAACTTGAATACCATTCAATAGTTGTTGATTTAATCATACTAGTATTTCCGTGATGCATTGTTGATTCCAATTGTGAGTCTTCAATTGTTTTATTATGATATTTTGATTGTTGACTTGTAAATTGACTTGTATATGTTTGAAAATTACAATTGAAGTGACTCTTTATTAAAATCCTTGTACATAAAATAAGAAGACTTGTGCTTCTACTGAATTGAAGAAAGGTTTGTTGCTTCTATTTGGAACAAGAGTCAAGTCCAATGAAAGAGAGCTACTATATGAACATAAAACATAAATATTCTTCTCTTGAAACAAGATGACCTATTTGAATTCCCTTTTATATGCAAAATATGAAAAAGAACTGCAAATTGTTGTTTAGTAAACTTTGGAACAAGAAAATGATTGTTACAAGTTGTTGTTGATACCATAAACTATATAGTATTCATAGATAAAACCTATTGGTATAATTCAATCTATGTGAAGGGATTTACTTGAAGTCAAACATAGAAATAATTCATTGTATTAGTGACCAATAATATAAATCATTAACCAATGCGAGACAACTCACCAATGACGAAAATGAGTGTCAAGGTACCTAAGTACATATTGACAGGAACACATGGATGTACTGGAGTCGAGTCACCTACAAGATATTTTAATCAAGAGACCTTGATTAATTCCCATTGTTGACAATGAGGAGGCTTGTCATTGATGTATGCAAGTCCCAAGGTACTTATAAACATCTCTAATCGCAATGCTAGATGATGTGTTGGAGTCGATGGGATGAGTTTTTTCAGAAGGTGCGACTTAAGGAATCCCACACCATCCGTCATGAGAAAAACATAATTGATTTTGAAGAACCATAATACAATGTTGAACCAACATGAAAAAATTTATTGAGAATTTTTCCTGCCAATTTCCTGGTTTTAAAGAAAAACTCATGTCCAATTGTGCTAGTAACCTTGTTTTCACAACTAGACATAATTTTATCTTTACTATTTTATTCATTTTATTTTTCTATGATATCATACCCTACTGAAAGAAGGAAAACCTCTTTCAAGTGTAGGAATACTTCCAATGGATCCTTGTGCATAACACGATTACAAATATGCTCATATTCAAGTTTGAATATGAGGAACCAACTAATTTTATTTTTCTATGATAGCATACCCTACTGAAAGAAGGAAAACCTCTTTCAAGTGTAGGAATACTTTCAATGGATCCTTCTGCATAACAAGATTACAAATATGCTCATATTCAAGCTTGAATATTCTTTGAGGGATATCGAAACATGAGGAACCAACTACTTTGATTGACGTGGTGCCAAGAATTGTTGAAGAATGAAGTGGTGCTTCAACATGATGATTGTATTGAATCAAGGTTCAATGTAGTCATGATGCCTTTAGTTTAATTTTTCATTAGCACTAGGTAGTATGTCCTCTTTTGTCATGCCATACAGATATTCCAGTATTTACGGATTGGTTTTTTGAATGCATACAGGATATTATGGAAGGTGTGGTAGAAATTCCCCATGCTTATGTTCTTCTATATTCTCTTCATCAAATGATTTCCATGGTTCTTTGGTATCTTCTAGGTCTTCTTGATGTTGCTCATGGAATTTTTTCTCATATATCACTTCCTGGGATGTATATATGTTCCTAATGTATGTCAGGATTTGCTCCTCCTAAGATGCATATATGTTTTTGATTGCTTCTAGGATTTCAAAGATCTCTTGGAGTAATATTCTCCTTTACTCAACAAATTCTTGAATAGTCTTGCATTCTTCTTACTGGTTGATAATCCTTGTCTTTCACATGGATGAGTAATCAATGGGGGTTCTTACAACACCTTTAAATATAAAAGTAAATAAAATCAATAGAAATAAAAGCACACCACTCAAAGAAAACTTAAGCAATCTAACAGACAATCATGTACTTGAAATCCTCATGCTACTGAGACCCTATTGTCACCAAGTTATATTTTCACACAAGTTAGTCTTTCCCTGGAAAAACACACACACACACTTACATAAAGGAAACATATTGGTCCAATATGACAAGGTCTCCTGAAGACTCACAAAAGTGGTTTCACATGTTCTTACCTTCCATATTACATTCTTCACTCCTCCTAGTCTTAAATGTGTGGGCAAACAAAAATC
>SNQJ01S0029570.1:44311-56313 GCA_010110895.2 Picea sitchensis | reverse complement strand
AACCAATTCCTTTAGTTCCTCCCCAACAATGACACCAAAAATGTTGGTCTAATTTACTTGCATAAATTAGGACATTAAATTATCAATCTAGAAGTTCGTAAACTTGTGAGGCACAATCAATGTATGTGAGGGAATTAGCTTCAAAAATACAAACTAAGAAGGAAATCCAAACTTGAATATGATAATCAACTACTCTTTGAAATCTAGAAAGTGAAATCTATCCTAATCTTTAAAACTTCATATGAAATCTAATTATTTCAACCTTAGGTTATCATTGTTCCATTGGTATAAAATCAAGGTGCAAAGTGAGATATTCCATTGGTTGTGGGATCTTTGCAACAATACCATGTCAACTAGTGAGGTTAAAGGTTTTGAAAGAAGGTTCTAACACACATGGAGAATGAAAAGACTTGAATTAATTCTATTTCCTTAAAAAATAAATGTTATCTCTACTTAAACTATTGCAATGTAAAGAAAAATTCTAATTAATCAATTCAACAAGAAAATAACTAATCTTCTCAACCTAGAATACAAAATATTACACAGGAAAAATAATAGGTTGTGAGGTGAAATATGCCTTGAAAAAGTCCCACACAATGGTGCTCTTTTCACTAATGTAGGGTATTGGTTAAAGAAAAAATTATAATAACACAAGAACACGACTCACTTATATTTGCTTAGTTGATCAAGTATCCATTAGTGTCTCACATGTAGAAGGATTAGGTTGTACTATCTTTATCCTACTCCCTTGGGCGGCTTAAATAATTGCAATAGTAATCCGTTGACTCCTGAATCCTTACTCCCATCAATAAAATCAGTTTTGAGTGTTTAAAAATAAATAAAACTTTCATGAAAATGGGATTAATGCTACAACAAATAAACTATTGTAACTAGAAATTAAAACAGTGAACATTAAAAAATGAATTAAATCTTATGAACAACGAACTATTAGCAAAAGATAAATACAATGATTAGGATATAAAAAAATAATTATTAATGGGTATAAACAGTAGATATATAAAAGAAAATGAAAAGGAAATCAGAGAGTATATACCAACAATAAAACTACAACAAATGTACACAAAAAACAATGATGCACATGATGAAGAATGGGGGCCCTCAAGGCTTCAAATTGTGCATTCAAGGACTATTAGCTGAAACAAATCAATATGGATTCAAGTATTAATGAAATAATCTGGTACAAAGATTCAGTGAGTCTCTTGGAAACCAAAATCTTCAACAAAATTCAAAACTAGAAATCTGATTCCATCTCCAAAAGTCTTCATATGTTTATGTATATATACATCATGAAATGAAACTAAAATACTATCAATCCTCTATCAAACTATCTAAATATGATCTTATCCATATGTTCACCTCGAATTCATCCTTTGGAGTGCCAAAAATTATGCAAAATCACATGTGGTTGAGATTTGGATGATTTTTTTGCTAACCATTGGGAAGCCTGAGTGGTCCTAATGGTTAAGAACATGTGTTTCCTCCTTGGAAGTCATGGGTTCAAATCTAGAGGGGGGTAGGGTATGTATACCTCCCTAGAATTTAGTATTTAAATCCTTGTGCAAAGGGGGTTCCTTGTCCCACAAACAAGGGGGTTCCATACACCGATTTGGTGTCTGGCTTGGCTGTGACCTTAAAACTTTATGGAGGGACGTCAAATTTATCTTTCACTAATATTTTGGTCTTGGGTTACACCCTATTCTACCTCCATCTCGTGTGACGAACACACAGATTTCCTCTTTACTTTATCCACTACAATGCAGAGTTCTATGTGTGTGGTGTGGTAGTGACAAGTTCTCAGAATCATTTTCCTCCGTCAATGATCCTTCATCGGAACATAGCAACACAACCTAGGAAAAAATGTTCCTGATAGAACAACTTAGGTTCACTCTTCTTGATCTAGATCAATGACTAGCGGTGAGTCAGGATCCTATCTTGTTGATAAAACAAGTTATATAACAACCCACAATCCATTTCTCGATTCAAATTTTTTTACATCTCCACTCCCGACATATCTAATGGTCATTGAGTTGGAAAATCAATGGTACTAATTTGCTCGTCACCTTAAAAACACGCGTTGGATAATGCCTCACTCACTCTCCACCCAACGCTTGGTCGATGGGGTCTACAAGGAAATTTATGACTAAGATCTCTTCAGGCTGTCTTACTTGGAGATCAACGGTCTCTACCCACTTGGGTCTTCACCATCGAAAAACACCCACTCTCCAAAATCTCATGGTTGTTCTCGAATATTTCATCCAGAACANATTCGATGATCAACATTCAATTGGATCTTGCATATGCTTGGTGTTTAACCAATGCTACCACATCGATGGGATTCCTTCTTTGGGATGGATTGTTACTAGATCCAACAAATTAGACCTCATTGGCTTCAACACCAACATATCTACAACTCTTACCACTCTCAAGTCTTCGACATCAGGTTTTTCTTATCAGAAATTCTGCCCACTCTTTCCCACGAAATTTCTTGAACTTCACTCATTCAAAAGGCTTATTATTTTAGTGTTCGACAGATCTATGATTCAGATATTGTCGACCTATCCTCTTGATATATCGATGAGTCCAATTAACTTAGAAATTTCCCATCATAAATCCACCATAGCCGCATTTCCAAGTTTTCTCGAAGGCTCCTCCTTTCGATAGGATTCCTTTGAGGAATAGATCTTCAACGAACGGTCGAGATCAGATCTCCTCACCAAATTAACGACCAATATTTTCTCCAGGTTTAAATAGGGATTTAAATGGGGTTAAGGATCATTTTTGTACTTACCAAATCCATGTTCTTTCCCTGGTGCCTTCCTACAAGAATTTTAACTCTACTTCCTCAAGCTTTCAACCCACTTCCTAACACGTAGGAAATAATCTATCGAGAACCCCAAATAAGGGTTTCATATCCTGCAAACTTTCCATTCAAGGACTAGGGAAAGAAAAGGGATATCAGCCTTCAATGGCCTCCCATACACAATTATCATAGTTAATTGCTTAACCCTTTAAGAGGAGATTACATTGCTCCATTTCAACTCATATTTAATTTTTATATATCATATTCAGATTATTTTGGATAAAAGAATACAATTTACAACCACTAATAAACATTCAATGGGAATATAAAGAAATACTTATCTGTTTAATAATATTTTCAACCATCCAATTAACTGAGAGTGAATTCCTCTCCACCCAACCATAGGCTATGTTTTACTTTTTCCTTTCTACAACAAGACACCCCCACGCTAGGACATGATACCACCAAGGGACTCTCACTGGTTGGATAACAGATCAAGGAATGTATCACGAAGGTTACTCTCCTTCACTCCGAATGAAACAACACAAGTTTCCCTCTTCCCATTGAACTTAGGACCTCCAAGAGCTTACCAGGTGCCTTCCTAGCTGGATTTCCTCTACAAAATGAAGTTTGTTCTCTGCTACATAGTCCCTCAATGACATCCCCTTACTAGTGTCATTTTTTCTCGGCAAGCACCAACCCATGACCCTCTAGGCTCCATTCTAGATATGGGTATTCTCTGTTCCAAGGTGATCATTTATATTTTGGGAAAGATTCCTACTTTCCTCGTGAAAAATTCCTAGTTTTTCTATGTTGCTCAGGTTATTGTGCATGATCTCAATCTTCCCATTCACATCACCATCAATTTGTGAGTTTGGATACTCATCTTTGGGTGTGAATTTTTCTCTATCTCTTTTTGTGCATTGTGTGTCTTATCTTGTGTTTGCGCCCTCTTCGTCCTCATTCCTTTCCAACAAATAGAACATTATCCTTATTCCTCGGTATCCCCACTCACTTCTATCAGAAGAAAACTCTCAGGGGTCAATCTCCAAATCGAAGGGGAAATTCTGGGTGATTTTGGTTGAATAATAAAACCAACCCATCACTCCTCTGAGTACACTTATGAAGGTAGTCATAACTACTCCAACTACTTGATTTGAATTCCATTAACGAGTTTCTTGTGGTCATGGAAGACAAGGTACTTTGGATAGGCTATGCATTCAAGGTTCTCCAGGTGTGAGTTGGGATTTCTAGGCAAGATTCACATTTTATTAATATAAAATTCCCAGTTCCCCCCCTTACTAGATCCCACTCATGGTATCATGGCCAATATTGCAAGGCTTCCATCTTAGTCAATTGATTGGTGTTTTTTTATTAACATAAGAACAATTATTGTCTTCATCAATTACAATGAATGAAGTCTCAAACACAATTATAGACTTGGGGGAAAATAGGGTGCTACATTCCCCTACCACTTAAGGACACACCATCCTCAGTGTTTTTCACACCATATATACAAATTTATACAGAAAAAAAAATTAAAAAAATGGATGTGCCACCTTCATGGCATATTCCAGTTCCCACGTTGCCTCATCTACTCCAAAATGCTTCCATTTCACTTTGTCCTGGACAACGAACCAGTTCCAGAGCAATGTCTCTTTATTCTCTAGGATGCATTGAGGCTCGAGATAGAATTCTCCCTCTGGTTCCACCTGCATCACAATCCAATCAATACCATGATTAGAATCATGAATATACTTCTTTAATAAGGATACATGGAACACATTGTGATCTCTAATAGTAGGTGGTAGGGAAAGTCCATATGTCATTGGTCCCAAGCTTTCTAGGACTTCAAATGGTCCACAATAGTGGGGCACTAAATTGGCACAAGCTCCCATTCTTAGGGAGCTCCTTTTGGATGTCACCCCGATATACACATGATATCTCACCTTAAATTCCTTATGAGTTCTTTAGCTATCTGAATAGATTTTCTATATATCATGGGATGATTTTAAATTCTTCCTTATTGTGATCACCTCTTTCTCCATCTCTCTTAACATATGTGGTCCAAGTGCGATCCTATCCACTGGATTGTCCCAACTTATTGGAACTCTACATTTTCTTCAATACAGAGCCTCGAATGGGCTCATCTTCAACAATTCTTGATAACCATTGTTGTAGGAAAACTCTACCAAAGATAGATATTTTTCCCACTATTTGGGTCGATGCATGACATGCATACTTAACATATATTACATCACTCTATTTACCCTTTCATTCTTTCCATATGTTTGTGGATGGTAGGCTGTGTTGAATCCTAGTTGCATTCCAAATCCCACAAATAATATTTTCCATAATTTCGATGCGAATTTCACATCCCTATTTGAAATAATAGTCTTAGGCATACCATGAAACCTGAAAATCTCTTTCATGAAAACATAAACAACATATCTAGCTTTAAAGGTAGATTTAATTAGAAAAACACGAGCTTCCTTGCTTAGTTCATCCAACACTACCATGATTGCATCATGTTGCTTAATTGTTCTTGGAAAACATCTTATGCAATTCATGGAAATAGTCTCCCACTTCCATTATGGAATTTGCAATGGTTTCAATAGTCATGCATGGTACTTATGTTCAACATTGAGTTGTTGACACTCCAAGCACTTTGCAATATACTCTACAATGTCCTGCTTCATTCTTGGCCAATAATATAGTTGTCTTATTTTCATGATCATTTTCTGATAACCAGGATGACCCACATAAGGTATCCTATGAAACTCATCCATAATGAGGTGTTTCATTTATGTTGAATTAGGCACATACAACCTATTTTTATACAACAATAACTCATCTGTTGTAAGTTGGTATTCCTCATACTTCTTCATGTTTGGATCTTGCTGCAAACTTTCTTTTACTAGATTAAAACCCTCATCCTCTTTCAAGAGAGTTCTGATCCTCTACTTAATTTTAGACTCACATACACTTGTAACTGCTAGGTGTACTATCTACATACTTCGACTGAGTGCATATGACACTCATTTTTCTTTCCCTTTTATATGTTTAATATCAAAATCAATATCATTGATTAGTGCCATCCACCTGGCCTATATAGCATTCAATAGTGGCTGATCAAATATATATTTTAGTCCACAATGATCTGTCATGAAGGAAAATATTCTCCCAAGAAATTAATGCCTCCACATATTTAACGCTTGCACAATAGTAGCAAGCTCTAAGTCATGGGTGACATATCGCTACTCATGCTCATTTACCTTTCTTGATTCACAACAAATCACATGTCCATGTTTCATAAGGACTCCACCAAGCCCTTCCTTGCAAGCGTCAATATAGTCTAAGAAATATTTAGCAGGGTTTTCAATCTTTAAAACAGGGGTATGGGTCAAGAGGTGTTTCAACTACTGAAATCTAACTTCACACTTTGCTAACCATACAAACTTCATCCCTTTACTATGTAACGATGTAATGTGATGACCAATCTTAGAAAATACTTTAATGTATCTTCTCTAATATCCAACTAATCCCAGAAATGATCTTACCTCGGTTACATTCTGAGGGGTTTTCCAATCCATGCTTTCCTTGATCTTTTCAAGATCTACTGCCACTCCCTATTCTAAGATTGTGTGACCTAAATGTTGAATTTCCTTCTGGAAGAAGTCACACTTGCTATATTTGGGATATAACTGGTGATATCTTAGCAATGTAACAACAAATTTAGATGTTCCTCATGCTCTTTCTTGGTCTTGAAATATACCAGGATATCGTCAACGAACACCAAAACGAACTTATCCAAATACTTTCTGAGAACATTGCTCATCAAATACATAAAAGTGGTTGATGCATTGGTAAGACCAAATGGAAGTACCACGAACTCGTAGTGTCCATACCTTCTAAAAATTTTCTCATGGATTTATTCATCCTTAATGCTGACTTGGTGATATCCCTATCTCAAGTCAATTTTAGAAAATACTATAGCTCCTCCGAGCTGATAAAAAAGATAATCGATCCTGGGAAATGGGTACTTTTTTTTTATGGTCATCTTGTTCATCTATCGGTAATCAATACACAACCAAAATTTACCATCATTTTTTTTCATGAACAATGTGGGTGCTCCCCATGGGGATACACTCATCTTGATATACCCTTTATCCATATTTTCTTTTAATTGTGTCTTTAACTCTATCATCTCTAGTATACTTATTATGTAGGGTAATTTTGATGCTATAATTTCTCTTGGTACATGATCTATTGAAAAATTGAGATCTAGCTTAGGAGGAATTCCAAGTACCTCCTCTGGGAATACATCTCTAAACTTCCGCAACACTAGGTGATCCACAATATTCAACTCTTTACTCTTTGTTGCATTGAGTAATTGTATTGAATACAAGGGACACCCTCTTTGTCTAACTTCTTGAGTTGTAGTACTGATATATTCCTCAATGATACAGGATTTTGAATGCCTTGCAACACCCTCATGTTGCATTCATTGTCTTCACATTACAAGGTCTTGTCATGGAAGTTCAATATTTCTTTATGGAAAAATAACTAGTCCATGCCTCTCAACACATCATATGATCCTAAGGGTAGGATGTTTAAGGTTGTTTTTTTATGCATCCCACTCATTTCCAATGAGAATGCCTCTATCACTTTTGTTAGCTTTCTCTTAGTTCCCATGGCTAACTGAACCAACCACACTTTTGCATGATTTTTCCTCTGTAAGGAACAGGGTAGAAACATAGATAAGGTTAGAACCAGGATCAATCAAAATGTAAATGGGTTGTTTGGAAATTATACCTTCCAACTTTACAGAATCTTGGTGGTTTACTTGCCAATTCTCAACAACTACATAAATTCTTGACACAATCCTGGCCTAATCATTGATCATAGTAGCATCTTGAGCATGGTAAACTATTTTGTTGTCATGTTTTCTATGAGGGAAATCTCTCAATAGATGTGCCTCTCTGCAACCCCAAGACTATAGAGGTCATTTATTTTTCTCCTAGAATTTCTCTCTTACCTGCTTTGTTGGTCTATTCCCACTTTGAGATGGAAAGCTATGTTGGTGCATACTTCTGCTTGGATGACCAAATTGCGCACCTCTCTTTGGATTCTTATATTGGGATGATTTAATTCCATTCCACTAAAATCCTAGCTTATCCTTTCTCTTATAATCCTTAAGAGGCTCTTTCCTATGCTTGGATTGGTCATGACAACACTTTTTCTTACTAATGGTGTATTCCAAAGTCTTAGGTTCATCAAACTCAATCCTTTCTTGGTAGGATTGTGGTAATCCATTGAGGAAACATTGTATCCTTGCTTTCTCATCCTTGAGGTAAGGAACATACCTCAACAACTCTAAGACCCTCTTGGCATCATCATCCATGGTAAGTTACCTCAACTTGTGTTCATGAAACTCCTTAATCTAACCATCATAATACTTCTTTAATAAATATGCCTTCCTAAAATATTTCTCAGACTGCTTCTAGGTTAGCTTGCTTTCCTTCAATCCATTAAATTTATTGAGGTTCTCCCACCATATGAAATCTCCTCCATTTAGATTGAAAATGGATATCGTTTCCTTTGTATTTTTTGAGTAGTTATATACTCTAAAATACTTCCTTAGTCCAAACAACCAAGCCGCAATGTCTTCTCCTTTCTTGATTTCTTCATCAAAGGTAGGAAATTTTTCCTTCTTGAACTCTTCTATCAGAGAACTCTTTGCATGTCTCTTCTTCTTCTTGGAAATACTTGACCCAGTGTCACTGCTGGACAATCCCTCTATAGTGGTATTTCCACTAGATGATTCTATGGAAGTATCTTTACTAGCTATTCTTCTCTTAGCATCTCGATTCCTTTCCTCAGAAGAAATCCTTCCAACATTACTATGAGCTCGTCCATGGTTTGGAATATCTGATGGGCTCTGCAACTTTTCCAAATGATGTAGTTTTGCATTACTAATGGTTGTACCTTATTGCAAATTCTTTTTAATATTGGATAGACTCAGTAATAGTAATGCATTTAACTTTTCCTTTTCAGCCTAAGCTCTAATGATCCTTTCATTGTCTGCTTTCAAACTCCTTATTGTGGCTACCAAATCTGGAGGGGTTTCTCTGGCCCTCCTTCCATCATATTCTTCATGTAAGAAGTGTGAGGTTTCCCCCATACTCTATTGCACCATTCACTTCTATTTGCCTTTTCAGTACATCCTATGTGTTGAAAATAGTGAAACACTATCAACAATTCTATTTAAAAATTATTTGCATAAGACTCTCGGCCTTGTCAAACATTAGTCTTCTTTGAAAATCTCAAACCAGGATTCCATCCTTTCTTATTAGTTCTACTCAAAACTGTTGTTAGTACTTATTAACACAGCTAAATCATTCAAAGATAAAGTATATAATTTTATCATATAAAATTTTGCAACAATTTATTTATCCTTGGTGACCCATTCAAGCCCAGATTTTGAACTCTACTCTAATACCACTCTATAACACACCCCACCCCCTAAAACCTACTTAGGTTGGTGGGATGTCAAATTTATCTTTTACTAAGCTTATGGTCTAAGGTTTACACCCCCGATTCGACCTATGTCCCATGTGGTGAACATGTGGAATTCCTCTTTTTCATCTGCACCACAATGCATAACTGCATGTGTGTGGTGTGGTAATGACAAATCCTCAGAATTATTGTCCTTCATTGTCGATCCTTCATCAAAATGCGACAACACAACCTAGAAACAAACATTTTTTATCGAACGACTCACGTTCACTCTTCTCGAGCTAGATCAACGACTAGCGGTGAGTCAAGATCCTCTCTCGTTGGGAGAATATGTTATACAACCCACAATCCATTTTTTGATTCAAATTTTTCGACAAATCCACCCTCAAAATATCCAATGATCGCCGGGTTGGAAAATCAACAGTCTCGATTTGCTCAACACCTTAAGAAAATGTGATGGATAATGCCTAGCCTGCTCTTCACCCAACACTTGGTCGATGGGGTCTACAAGGAAATATACCATTGAGATCTCTTCAAGCTATATTACATGTAGATCAATGATTGTTTCCCACTTAGGCCTCCACCATAGGAAAATACTCACTCCCCACAACCTCTTAGGTGTTCCCAAACAATTTCTCTGAACGAGAATTCCTTCGATGGATCCAATGGTCATCATATCTTGACATTTGATGGTCATCATTCAATTGGATCTCGCATATGCTCGATTTTTAACCAAATCTACCAATTAGACAATATCCCTTCTTTAGGATGGATAATTACTATATCTAATGAATCATACCTCATCAAACTCAACACAGAAATATCTACAGATATTACCACTCTCAGGCCTTCGACATTAGGTTTTTCTCGTCGAAAATTCTTCCCACTCTTTCCCATAGATTTCCCCAAAATCCTCTCTTATTATAGGCTTATTGGTTCAAGGCTTGACATATCTATGGTCTAGATCTCATATTCCTATCCTCCCAATACATCAATGGTTCTCATTAACTTGAAACTTTCCCATCGAAAATTCACCATAGCTACATTTCCAGTTTTTCTTGAAGGCTCCTCCTTCTTATAGGCTTCCTCCGAGGCTCATATCTTTGATGAATGGTTGAGATCATATCTCCTCACTAGATCAATGGATGTTATTTTCTCTTGGTTTAAACAGGGATTTCAATGGGGTTAAGGATCATTTATGGACTTACCAGATTTGTGGTCTTTCCTTGGCACCTTCCTATAGGAATTTTAACTCTACTTCCTCAGGATTTCAACCTACTTCCCAAAACAAAAAAATACTCTATCAAGAACCCAAAATGAGTGTTTCATATCCTTCTTACTTTCCATTCAAGGAATAGGGAAAACACAAGGTTATCTCCCTTCACTGGCCTCCCATACACAATTATCACAATTAATTCATTAACCCTTTAATAGGATATTACATTGCTCCATTTCAACTTAGATTTAATTTTTATTCATCATACTCAGATTATTGTGGAGAAAAAAATATAGTCTACAACCACTAATAAACATTCAATTGAAATATAAAGAAATACTTATATGTTCAGTAATATTTTCAACCAGCTAACTGACTGAGGGTGAATGCCTCTCCACCCAACTGTAGGATATGTTGCACTTTTTCCTTTCTACAACAAGCCACCCCCGTGCTAAGCTATGATACCACTAGGATACTCTCATAGGTTGGCTAATAGGTCAAGCAATGGATCATGAATATTACTCTCCTTCACTCCACTTGCAACAAAAAAAGTTTCCCTCTTCGCACTGAGCTTAGGACCTCCATGAGATTACCAGGTTTCTTCCTAGATGGATTTCCTCTACACAAGGGAGTCCCTTCTCTGCTACAAAATCCCTCGATGACCTCCCCTTACTGGTGTTAGTTTCTATCCAACAAGAATCAACTCACAACCCTCTAGGCTCTAGTATGGATATGGGTATTCTCTATTCCAAGGTGATCATTCATATTTTGGGTAAGATTCCTAATTTCCTCTTGAAAAAATCCAATTTTTTCTCTGTTTCTCAAGTATTTGTGTGTGAGCTTAGTCTTCCCATTTGCATCACCATCAGTTTGTGAGTTTGGATACTCATCTCTGAGTGTGAATTTTTCTCTATCTTTCTTTGCGTATTGTGTGTATTTTCTTCTGTCTACACCCTCTTCCTCCTCATATATTTTCCTCAACTAGAACATTCTCCTTGTTCCTTGGGATCCCCACTCGCTTTTGTCAGAAGCAAACTCTCTAGGCTCAAGCTCCCAAAATCGAAGGGGAAATTTTGGGTGCTTCTGTCTAACAACTACATCCGACCCATCACTCCTCTAAAGTACAATTTTTATGGCCCTCATAATTTCTCCAACTACCTGATCTAAATACCATTAATGAGCTTCTTGTGGTTGGGGAAAAAATGTTCCTTTGGACAGGATACACATTTAAGGTTCAACAAGTGTGAGTTGGTTTTTTGGGAAATCTTCCTATTTTCTTCATATAAACTTCCCAGTTCCCCCCCTCACCAACTCTCACTCGTGGTATCATGGCCAGTACTACAACTCTGAGTTAGTTGATTGGTGTTTTTTTTTATTAACATAAACACAATTATAGTCTTCATCAATTACAATGCATGAATTCTCAAACATAATTGCAGACTTGGG
>SNQJ01S0029570.1:0-21926 GCA_010110895.2 Picea sitchensis | reverse complement strand
TTTAAATAAAAATGATTATTTTTTTTTTTTTTTAAAGTATTAATTTGAGAATTGTGAAAACTTCAAAGTGATTGAACATTTGTCTATCCCAACATTCAAATTTAAGATCAACATAAAAGACACATTAAATATTCAAATCTACAATTGCTTTGATCTAATTCCTTTGGGCATTCATAGATACCCTCTCAGCTTCAATGTTCACTTGCCCAACCACCTTACTAAAACCTCAATTAGCACATATAAATCAATCTACCTATGCTTGGGTTTCAACATGAAACCTACAAGTAACAAGTGCCACTGTAAAGTTTTTGGTGCATAGATTTGAATTCATGCATAAGTTTGAATTGCAACATTATCTTGAAAATGCTTATACCAATACCAAAAAGGTATTAGCCTATGTTCCTAAAACTAGTGTTGCAGGTGAAGTGGTGGAAAATTACTTATCAAAATTACTTAAAATATATTCATAATAGAAATAAAAATTATAATAAAACCAACAAATAATGTAAGCCTCTTGTTATAATATAAGACAACAAAATTCTAAATATAAGATCAAGTAATCATCCACATATCAGATTGTTGTTAGTTTTTTAAGACTTTGACACTATTAGATAACAACTCAATAAATTTAATAATGTAACTTTATTCATAACCATATGAATAATGACCATACAATTATTACCTCATATTCTAAAATGATGGTATTTGACTCCTTTATCATTATTTTGGTTTTATACAATATTCATTTAACTTTACATATTCATTTAACTTTACTGCTCGGGAAGACCTCCATAAAAGCATTTACTCCGACAAGAGAAAACTTGATGGTAAAACTTTGATTCCCCTCTACCACTTTAATAATTGCATTTGGCTGATGCTGTAGATAAAGCTGGGATTCTCTTACCCCCTCGACTACTATAAAGCCGAATTTATTGGTGGTCTGTATCGAAGCAGCTTTGGTATAGAAATTTGCAGTTAGAGTTGAGTTACTAAGAGTGTTTTGGTGTATACAGTTTGGGAAAAACTACTTCCTCCTTGGATTTGAATTTTATTTAACAATGGATTTATTCCGGGAAAGCCGATATGTTATGCACTTGTTAGTTTGCTGCTTAGGATGCCTCTGTGGTCTTGCATTTGGACAGGTAAGTGAAGCTTTAACAGCTTCTGCTAATTTTTCAAGTATAGAACTCACATGCATAGCCAATTTAGCGGCCTTCGTTTTATTTAATTTGCGAGGCAAGTATTGGTGTGATTATGTGTATTATTATTGGAAAATAACGGCAATGGACATACAAAAATGTTTGAAACCGAAGAACATAAATGGGTTGGAAGTACTGACCACGTGTAGGGGAGAACTACAGCTACAGGAATGTTCTGTCGTGATGTTGTCATTCCAGATGCCCATTCTTTCGACGGTGGAATTCATGAGCGATATGTCCAATGTTTATGGTGTGCACTCCATCTTTCTGCCATGCCGCCCTATAGGACCTGTAGAAGACAGTGTGCAGATCTGCACAGATGCCTGCACAGAAAATCAGGAGGGCGGATGCGGGTGCATTGTATTCAATACAGAAAAAGATATCACAATGATGCTTGCTCGTCGGATGCCCGGAACAGTGAAAAGACTGTCTGATTCTCTGAGCCTACTCCCGTCTCTGCGCTGCCTGAGAAATGGCTGCCATGGCTGCAACCGGGGGCTGTTGCATGTGGAGAATGATAGATTAAGAGAGGGTGACCCCCAGGTGGAATTCCCTGCCGCGGTCTCCCAAATACTTTCAGATCTTAAATCCATCCATAAAGTGAGTACTGGCATCTGCATCTGCATTCCAGTGCGTTCAGCCAATGATGATGAGTGGACCAATCAACTGATAAAACTTTTCAAGCCTGACGAGGAAGAATTCAGAGGAACTGTGATCAGAAAAGGAAGAACCAACGCTTCTTCTGCCCTCGAAAACTACATGAGTGGTGGTGGAGAATGTGAAGCAGACGAAAAATACAGCCTTGCTTCCTTAACTATAGTGCCAAGCTTGACAGAAGCATTAATCAACCTTGTACTAACTTTCTGGCTCAAAGTGGATGGCTTCTCCAGCAGATTGTTCGCTTTTACGGCATTGGAACGTCTTCCAAGAGTAACTTCTGTCTTTACTCTCCACAGGTTTCTAACCAGAGCCCGCGTCAAATCTAATACCAGCATGAGCAATGTATGCCAAGTGTTGTTCTTTAGACATGGTTTTCAATCATGGCTACTCTCACGCCAATTAGTGGACACTACGATGTTGATTTGCGATGTTAGTTGGGTCGTGCTGGTTGCATTGGAAGGAGGCGCTAACAAATGGTATCATACGCATTCCGTGTCACCCTCTTCGGGTCGAGTTGCTGTGATATTGGTGGGCATTTGTATTGCCGTGGTCATGGATGGTTTTGATTTGATTTTATGTTTGGAAATCACAAGATTGCCCTGTTCAAGGGGAAAAAATCATAGGAAAATTACTACTTTGATTTGTGCAATCATTGTTTTAGAAGTACTTTGCATTGTAGGCTGTAGCGCAATAGCAGGAGTTATGGGTATAAAAGCTTTTGGAAGATGGATATACAGTGCTTTGCAATGCCTAGCTATCCTGAAATGCATGATAACCCTCCGTTATATCGTTCCAATCCGTCCAAATTCCTTAAGTCAAGATTCACCGGAATACGAAGAAGTGCCATGGTGGTATGATAGCTGTGGATTGTACATTGCATCTTCTACAGTCTTGCTGAATGCGATCCTAGCTGGAGTTCGAGCTAAGTGGCAGTTCGAACAATGATGTAATGCACATTTTAATGTGGATTAGCTAATTATATTTATGTCTGAGCTTTGTTATATTTAATTTAATTACAATTAATTTTTCATAACATGAATAATTTTAACTCAATTAAAATCAGATTGACGTTAATTAAAATGAGATTGAGGTTAGTTGAGTAATGTTAACATCTTTCTTAAAAGGTTGAGATTTAGTTATTTTAATGAGATTCAGTTATTTTTAATGAATTGAACAATATATTTATGTTAGAAATGATTTTTTTATTATTATTAGTTAGAGGATGATATATGAAATTAAAGAAAAATAGAAAAAAAAGAGAATTGAATATTATCTTTTCAAAGGAAAGAAATGAAATGTATATTATTTAATTTTCTAATTTTAATTGTGTAAGTGTATTATTCATCTAAAAAGTGTAATCTCTATTCAATTTTTATATAAAAAAGACTATTTTTTTATTTTAAAAAAAATGTTTATATGAAAATTGTGAAAACCTTAGAGTGATTGAACATTCGTTTATTTCAACATTCAAATTTAAGATCAACATAAGAGACACATTAAATCTTCAAATCTACAATTGCTTTGATCTAAGTCCTATGGACATTCATGGATGAGGATCAATGTCTCTTGCCTAACTACCTTATTAAAACCTCAATTAGCACATTTAAATCAATCTACCTATGCTTTCTCTCCCCAACCACCTTACTAAAACTTCAATTAGCACATCTAAATCAATCTACTTATGCTTGGGCTTCAACATGAAAAATGGTCAAAACCAGGCTCATTCGAAAAAGTTGAGTAATCCACTTCACATAGTATAATATGTCATTGGAGTGATTAAGCTCTAAATTTCCATTCACTATGGGTGCATCCAACTCCACACGCCTAGTGGTACTCGAGATGGAATTAGTGGTCCCTGTGGGAGAGAGAAGGCAATCATGGAACTTCCTTCATGGATGGTCTACTAAGAAGTGTAGATATGGGTTATGATTGTAGTTATAAAGAGTTATAGAGATAGTATGGATGGGGTATATACAAAGGAGGAAACTCCTGAAATATATTAGGAGATAACAAAAGTGAAGATGGAAAAATATATTAGGAGATAACAAAAGTGAAGATGGAAAAAAAGCGCTGGGTGAGAAAGGAGATTTACTAAACAACCTGCATACCTTAACTATTCATAATTCAAACAATCATCATTAATAAAAAATATTTATGATATGTGGGCATCATTTTTCTAACAACTAATTTGATTAACACACCATTATTAATACTATCAACAATAACCACAATATAACCCACTTTAACATAATTCTTACATGCAACATCACTTATTATTTTCTTTGTTGAAATTCAAAAACACATTCTATTACCATAGTGTAACTTTCAACTATAACTCTTCAAAAAAAATATTTAAGAAAAAAAACACGTTACTTCTTAATTACAACCATAACATTAAATTAAAAATATAACATCCATAGTAGGCATTACTGTTAATAATATAACATCCATATTGATATGGTTATTGCCTCATTATTATATTTTAAATTGTTTTGCATATGATCTTTAATCTCCTATTTAGGTGTCTTGTTCATATCATATGCTTACTAGGTGAGCAACATACTTTCAATTTCTTCGACTAAACATTGTACAAAATTATGTTATTATGATTGGGCATTTTTGGTATGGAAAGAATAAGAGTAACATATGAAATATTTGGATGTTATATAAAAATTAATTTTTTTTTTATGCGTAACCCTTATACTGCAAGAAATTGAATTAATATAGTTGTGTGTACTACTAATGTGTATTATTAGAATTCAATGAGTTTGTTGACTATTTTGCAATCAAAACTAATAACCACAGAAATGGAAATAACATATGTTGTTTTATTATAATCCTATGTTTACAAAATACAGAAATGGAAATAACATAATTTGTTTCATTATAGTCCTCATATGTTTACAAAATAGTACAATAGACTTATATAGATGTAATGGACATCAATTGGGTAAGTTGGGAAAACATTACATTTTAGTTTGTGTAGTTTGTGTAGAGTTTGTTCTGTTTACCAGATGCTCTGATAAAATTCTATGTAAAGAAGGGGCACAAGAGGCCAGGGATGCTATATCAACATCTAATATTTGATGGTTATATTTAATAAGGAAATTAGGAAACTAAAAGTTGGAATGTTTCAACTAAAACACTTAGTAACCTGTTTGCTAGGTATTCCAGTTTTGGAATTTTCAACCCTCTGTTATAGGCTTGGCTTTGCTTACATAAATATATGTGGAAATCAACTTCGATAATTATAAAGATGTTATATAATGTTGTTATATTTGAAACAATATATGAGAGTTACATGACTCAGACTTCCATAAGAGTAAGGTTATGATAGTACAGAAAAAATTTACATAAATCTTGGAAAATAGAAAAACTCCAAATAAACAAATTTTGTCACTGAAGTATCTTAGACTCGGTGAGTATGAGAGTTACATGACTCAGACTTCCAGAAGAATAAGGTTATGATAGTACAGAAAATTTTTACATAAATCTTGGAAAATAGAAAAACTCCAAAAAAACAAATTTTGTCACTGAAGTATGGAAGACTCGGTGAGTTTCATTCAATGTGATAATTGGCATTTTACATTTCAAGTTACAATTGAAAAGTTACAACCAAATAATTGTTTCTCTATGCTGGGAACTTTGGAATCATTTGTTTGCAAAAAAGAATGGTTGTAGGGTTGAATTCAAGATTTTCAAAATGCTTAGTAATCGACAATCCAATAGAATGTTAAATCCTTTTGGTAGCTAGTTTAGTGTTGTCTTGAGGATAAATCCTTGGTCTTTCACAGGACCACATTTGGCATCGATCTCTTGCAACCTTCAGAGCCAATGAATACTAGCTTTAAATAATCTGACAAGCTTCCTCTTTTTTGGATTTGTTAAGAATTTATCAAGTGAAACACAGAAAAGTGCTAGAATTTCGGGTTTGTTCTATGGTTGGGCCATCATTATAAGTTATTACGAACTTCAATAGAGACATTAGGATTTAAATTTTAATGCTTAAATTCAGGGTGTCAGATAACTTCTAGAAGTGCAAAATGACAATGATTTGTTTGATCCAAAGACCAATATCATGTTAATGATTGGTCAAATCAACAAAATGTATACTAAGCACTATCTGCCATGCAGGCATGGTACACCCCCATGTATACATATCATGGACATGCTCATTTTCGTCTACATTTTTCGTTCGTGCCAATTTCGATTAACACCAGCGTCGTCGTTGGCACCACTTCCAAGGTATGGATAGTACTCGGACACTCGAAAGGTTACGTGATTTAAATCTTAAAAAAGCGGGCTACAAATTTGAATTTAAACCGGGTATAGAGGTCGCTTCATTTTCTTTCCATAAATATTAATCTTATCGGTACCATGGTATCTATGCATTGTATCCACTAGCGGCGATGGCTCCTCATGCCCATTCCTCCCCCTCTCCACCATGGCAGAAGAAGTTGTCACTGCCATTCTCATTCTCAGACACAGAGTGGACCAGACGAAGTGGAACAATTCATCTGTGGTTGCTTTATGCTTTGGTCCTCATACTCTCCATGTACGTTCTTCTAGATATTTATGTGAACCACATGCACAGTATTGGATTTTTTGGCAGTGGGATTGGCGTTCATGCGGCTTGCCAACTCCAAGATATCGGGTTGTACGTAGAACTACCTTTTCCTTTAAGAAAATTCACCCCCTTATTGGATAAGGATAACTCTAAGGACTTAGCTTCGAAGGCCTAAGAATTTTAGGTTTTTTTATTAAGCCTCATGCCAAAGGCTTGAGGACCATCTTGGGACCCAGAATTTTCAAGGATCTCTAAACGTCTCACACCCTTCCCCCTTAAATAAGACATCCCATGAATTTCCTCTAAACATATATTTCCTTCCAACAAATTCCCATCATAGGGATTAAGTATTCAAGGCAACACACCTTACTTAGCACTATTAGTTTCCCTAGCTCCTACTTGGTTGAGTTAAGAGGATTTTGAGTGTATGATAGATAACGGGAACTCGAATCTTTGACAATTTCAACTTTTGAATCTTTTGGAACTATCTCATTATCTTTAACTCTTAGTTCATCTTAGGATTTTTTACTTCCCTCATTTTTCATCCATACTTTTCTAGTCTTTTTTTTGTGGTCTCTCCAAACATGGCATACACCATAGCACTTCAAACACCTAACTATAACCTTCCAATAGTACAATCTTTGGACATACACCATTTCCTTCCATTCAATATCTATCTCCTTAGGTACCCCTCACAAAGGTCTATCTCCGGTAAAATATTGATTATTTTCTATCTATTTTTCTCTCAAACCCCTCTTCTAGACTCATGAATTTACCTTAACCATTACCCAATGTTTATTATATATTCATGCTTCACAATTCCACCAAGATCCAAAGAATTAGCACCCAAAATAATTTTTTAAAAGTTGGGTTGAGTCATGGATCAAATCTATACTTCTAGTTTCTTAACAGTAACATTAATGGACCCAAAAATAATTGCTTCTTCATGATTATCTCCACAACCTCCTTTCATTTGAATTCAAAGGAGAGTCAAACCTAAGAAAAATGTGATATTTAGGGTAGTGACCTAAATCCAAGCCATTTTCCCTTTAACCACCTTTGTAAAGACTCTCCTTTGACTTGCTTACCCATGAATCACCTTGTAAGGGTTGTTTCCATCAAACTTTGAATTGCCTCCAAGCCCACATCTTTTCCCAACAAGACTCCATCCTACTTAGGGCTTATGCATTTGGAATCCATTTTCCTTTCTTTTGTGTTTCCTTCCTTCCTGCCTCTTCCCCTCGTTTCTTTGTTGGCCTTTATCTGCTCAATTCATACTCCAATGGAAGTCCCAAACCTCTTCCTTATTGGATATGTGTTGTATTCATTACAGGTCAACTTAGAAACATCTTGGTGAGGGTTTGGGGGTTGGAGCCCGAATGAAATGGATCGAAGGGGGACCCACCCCCTGGGGAATGAGGGGCCAACGAACCAACCATATAGGGGTTCTAGGGTAGATCCCTAGAGGAAAAAATTTGGGTCTATTACAGATTATTTCAACCAATGGTTTTCAGTCCATTGTAAACTTATTTTGGTTAAGGAATTATGGTTGTAATCTAGTTCGAGTTTTTTGAATTAGGGTTTTGGATGCTATAGTATAGCTAAATATTATATTTTGAATGGTGAAGTGTAACACCCTGTTTCCCCCAATTTGTAATTAATCATAAAATAAGAATTACCATGCTAATGCATGAGGAAAATGTAAATGTATTATTGTTTGAGTTTGCGTCTTGTGGAATAAGACGCGCCAATAGCCCGGTATTGGGGGTGGAAGCCTTGAAAGTCACCGGCCATGATATCACTGGGAAATCGGTTAATGAGGCAGGGCGGTGGTTAACTTACCAACCACCCCATGAATATAGGAGCATGAAAAGGTCTAGCTTCACAGTCATCCTAAAGTACAGCAGTCCCTGACGGAGACTAGGTGGACTAGGAGCTTCCTTCTGACCGAAGGAAGGTGACAATTATACCTGGTGACAAGAGACATTAGGCGATGGCCAGCTCCCAAATTAGGAGAAGCACAAAGCTCTCAATGAATCATGAATAGAGGCCACAGGCTTGATGCGAAGAGCATCTGAGAAACCTCATCCAGAGACCCACGGAGCTTGATGCGAAGAGCATCGAGAAACCTACGTCGAGGCCACAGCGAGTAGAAAGGTCATTTGATAGGACTGACATTTGAAGCAGAGAGAGAACCCTGAGCTGTGAAATTCCCACGAGTGATATCATGGCCAACCGCGGGGGCGACGGTACTTTAAGAATAGTCACCCTCTGAGCCTATGGTCGGTGGAAGGACGAACACCCATGATGGAGTTGGTTGGCGGCAACCTGGAATGGATAAGTGATTTCTTACCCTGTATAATTTAGGCATGGCGTGGTAAGGTGGTTATCTGCGTGCTTGCTTTCAGGAATGTGAATGGATGCTTAATGGATATCTTGTATCCCTTCTATCTCTGTTTGGTAGTATAATTAGGCAAGTAAGGAATTATATGGGTTGGACATGACCTGTTCTCATAAATTCTTGAGTTATGTAACGTCTTAAATAAAACCATGAGCAGAGTAGGCTCGTCGATCTTAGGTGTAGTTGTATGTACGATGGTTTACTCATCTAGTTGATCTGAGTCCCCACGGAGGCCGGAGTTTGTTAAGCTCATGAGGGTAGTGCAGATATGCACATGCTCTATGTGATCAAATAGACAGATCCCCTTGATGAAGGAGCGCAATGGTTGTGTTGAAGACTCTTCTAAGAGTCAAAACCAAGAGAAAGAGCGCAAAGTTCTCAATTCCTTCGCAAAGGATTGTGAAGCTGGGAAGGAATGCTTGAGTTGAATGCTGAAAGAAAGTATCCTTTCGTTTGTTAGATGAACATATGAGATCCTTTCAGGAGGATTCAAGGTTTGTCATGACCATTGGATCTAGAGGAGGAGAGTAGGTGTTAATACCTCGACCCTTTTAACCTTCACAAGTAACAAAGAGAATGCGAGATAGTAGATCCCAAGATCCATAGAGTCCACACAGGCCGAATCCATTGCTTAGAGGACATGGTTGTCGATTGGCGTTTATTTTGAAAATCCCAAAGGTCAGGTTCCTTGTATTAAGCGGATACAAAATCCCGATGTAGAAACCCGAGAAATGATAGAGGTGACTAGATTTGATGTTTGGCGTTTGATTACACAGGAATCCCAAAGGCAGTTCCTTGTATTAGCCGATTCACGAAATCGATATAAACGAAAGAAATGGTATAAGCGTGGTAGAAGTTTGTTGTTTTGACATTGTTACACAGGATATACAAGGGAAAACCTCTTGTCTTCACATATCACGAAACTCTGACTTGCGAAAACCCGAAATGAACTTAGCATTATATATATATATATATATATATATATATATATATATATATATATATCGTTTAGGCTCCTAGAAACTCAAAGTCTGAGACCCCTCTTTCTTAAGCATAGTGAAATCCCGGAGCTTGAAACCATGAGGAAAGAACTTAGTTATATATATATATATATAAATCGTTTGGGAGTTTGGCTCACGGGAACTCAAGTCGCGAGATCTCACATTACATCTTGTAAAATCGACTTACAAAACCATAAAGTATTAGACTAGCATTATATATATATATATATATATATATATATATATATATATATATATATCGACATTTTACGAAGTTTGAAATCACAGAACTCAAGTCTTGAGACCTCAAATGTTAGCATGTCATGAAATCCGACTGAGAACCGAAATGAGCTTAGTAGATATATGGGTTTCGGTGTTTCGACACTCGAGAAACCGAAGGGTATGAACCCTAGTCTTCATACAGCCATTATGAAATCCCGTTACGAAGTCACAGTCAGGTGAAATCTGAAGTGGCTTGGTGTGAATGGGATTTGGTTTTGAAGTTTGAAGAGGTGAAGAACTCGACTCCCTTGCATTTGAACTCGGGTTTCGAGATGAAATGAGAAGAAGCCTCTTGGCTTAACAGGGTCCTTAGATGGACACATGGAAGTGAATCCCTATGCTTGAAGTGCGCATTGAGAGCGTACCTGACCAGTTTTCAACGAAAGAACAGTGAATTGGTTTGGTAGAGGTCACAGTTGGAGGGCTAACCTACACTAGAACCTAGGAATTTTGGGAACTCCATCCCTCGATAATGAAGGAGAAAAAGATTGGAAGACCTAGCCTACACTAGAACCTCGTAGGAATTCGGGAACTCTGTCCCTCGATAATGAAGGAGAAAGAAAAAGGGCGAAAAATATTAGTTCCCATAGTGGGTGTGTGACATGAAGTATATGTAATGAGATAAAGAGAAGTGCATCTCTCAATTATGATAGTTTTCTTGGTTAAGGGTTTATGGGGTAAATCTTTTTGTATTGTGTGTGTGTGTGCCATTGTTATTCTTATGTTTTAGATTCTATGAGTATTGCTTTTCTTGCACGGGTTTATCAAACTCTTCACTTGGTATCAGATTGAAATTATTGGCTTCAAGGGGATGTCTTTTTTGCTAGAGTTTGGCTCATTATGTGAAGAGGAAGGGTATCTTGGGTTTATGATAAACTTGTGTTTGTGTGGGACCTTTGTGCAATGAATCACATGCAAAGAAAAATGGTTAGTAGTTCAAGAATGGAAATAAAGAAGTTTAACGGCCAAATCTTAGATATGGAAGCTAAAGATGGAATATATTCTTGTAGATAGAGAACATTAGGTTATTTTGGATCCAAGTACAAAACCCACTAGTATGTCGAAAGAATACTGGGAAAAGATGGAAATAAATGTGAGAAATATGATTTGACTTTGCCTATCAAATTTGACGTTCTTGAACGTCTATGGAAATATGTTGAGATCAGGAAAAAAAGAAACTCTAGTTGAATCAAAGGAAATATGTTGAGACAATATTGCAAGGGTTTAATATGAAGGAATGTAAACTAGTAAACATTCCTATTCTTGTAGGCACAAAGTTATCTACAAAATGGTGTCTGAAGACACAAGAAGAGATAGAAGGCATGTATTGTGTTGCCTATGCAAGTGTTTTTGAAGTCTGATGTATGTCATGATCTATATTAGACCATGCATTTCCCATGTAATGGGAGTTTTGAGTAGGTATATGTCAAAACCGAGGAAGTAACATTGGATAGTTGTAAAGAGGGTATTTAGATATCTATGTGGCACTTCAGACTATGCAATATCCTACAAAGGAAGAATTGAACCTCACACACAACACACACACACACACACACACACACACATATAAGGTTTTGTTGATGTAGATTGGGCCATAGATATTGACCACAAAAGATCCACAAGTGGTTATTTATCTAACTTACTTGGTAGAGAAATCAATTGGATGAGCAAGAGGCATGTTATAGTTGCATTGTCAACTAAAGTTAAAAATCACAATTGAAATCACAAGAAACTCACAATTTAAATCTCAAGAAACTCTTCACATCGCTTTTGTAGTAGTAGAAGGATGTCGACCTTGCCAGAAAAAAATCACCGTTGAAATCTCAAGAAACTCTTCACATCTCTTTTACAGTAGTAGAAGGATGTCGACCTTGCCAGAAAAAAATCACAATTGAAAAATCTCAAGAAACTCTTCACATACATATACACGCAGGCAACGTTGTTGATTTTTGGATGATGGAGTTACTACTGTACACGAAGCAGGAACAAGGCAACGCAGTTGTAGTTTCTCAACGAGCAAGTAATTGGTATGACAACTTGATGTCTCCACGCTTTCTATGCCTCAATTTTCTCAGTGAAACTACTCTCCAGACTGTGTTGAAGAAAGAAGTTTGCACTGAAAAAAAATATACATTCCATCAATCCTATTGGATTGATTACATTAATCCAGTGGGAAAAAAAACAACCAAAACTTACAGAAAACCATGTAGGTCATCGCATTTTTCTCATAACCCATTTCCTCCTCGGCCTCTTCTCTACATGCCTCAATCCATTCTTGTAGTATTTGGATTTCGGAATAGGTCTCAGATCCTTGGGATCCCATGAGCACATCATCGTTTTATTTGAGAAACCCTCATCATTGAGAGATTAAAGAGAGCCCAGGCCTCTAAAAGGAGAATAAGAAGGTTTAACGTCCCCATTCCATAGTGATGGAGCTTGTAGTCCAATGATGAGGTAACAAATCCTAGACTCTATTCGATTAAATTTCATTTCGACAAAGATAACTCTTTTTTCTTTCGCGCAACAAGATCTCGAGTTGGACCTGCTGTGCTCAAAGCTCGATTGATACTTCGGTGCATGCAGGTTCTTGGCTATGGAGGGACGTGGTAACCATATTTAAATTTTGAATTTGAAATTCCATGCATTTAATGATTTCCAACTCAGTCATCCCTCGTTATCATGGAAATGCAAACGTTTGAAGGAGCGGCTGGAATATGGATGACCGACGAGTTAACGGAAACGACATTTTAGGGAGAGGCCGGAAGATGGATCACATCCACCATGCATGATATCTACCATAATAAATAACCATGCAAGAGCCTGCCAATCATTGGGCTGCTTGAGGGACATCTGTTTGTATGGTTGTAGTCTTAAAAATACCCAATCCCCTACTTCAAAATCTGTTTCACTACGATGATGATCTGCTTCTTGTTTAATGCGATTTTGTGCCATGGTTATGTTGTCCTTTAAGAGTTGGAGAACTTGTTGTTCATGCTCGATGTGATCTTCCACTGCTTGAACCTTAGTTTTTTCTTTTAGAGTAGAAGTAATGGAAGGTGGGTGGTATCCATAGAGTGCCATAAATGGTTTCATTTTTGTTGCAGTATGAAAGGAAGTGTTATACCACCATTACGCCAAGGGTAACCATTTGAACCATTTTGTTTGTTCCACGGGTCATAGTTCCACAAGTCACAGTTCCACGGGTCATAGTTCTACAGGGCCTAGTTCTAGAGGTCATAGCTCTAGAGGGCGTAGTTCCACAAGTCACAGTTCTAGAGGTCATAGTTCCAGAGGTCTTAGTTCCAGAGGGCGTAGTTCTAGAGGGCGTAATTCCACAGGTCATAGTTCCATAGGGCGTAGTTCCACAGGTCATAGTTCCAGAGGGCGTAGTTCCAGAGGTCATGGTTCCAAAGGGCATAGTTCTAGAGAGCGTAGTTCCACGGGTCATAGTTCCAGAGGGTGTAGTTCCACAGGTCATATTTCCAGAGGGCGTAGTTCCATAGGTCATAGTTCCAGAGGTCATAGTTCTACAGGGTGTAGTTCTAGAGGTCATAGTTCCAGAGGGCTTAGTTCTAGAGGGCCAAGTTCCATAGGTCATAGTTCCAGAGGGCATAGTTCCACATGTCATAGTTCCAGAGGGCATAGTTCCATAGGTCATAGTTCCAGAGGGCATAGTTCCAGAGGTCATAGTTCCAGAGGGTGTAGTTCCACAGGTCACAGTTCCAGAGGGTGTAGTTCCACAGGTCATAGTTCCAGAGGGTGTAGCTCTAGAGGGTGTAGTTCCATAGGTCATAGTTCTAGAGGGAATATTTCCACAGGTCATAGTTATAGAGGGCGTAGTTCCACAGGTCATAGTTCCATAGGTCATAGTTCTACAGGGCGTAGTTCCAAAGGCCATAGTTCCAGAGAGTGTAGTTCCAAAGGGTGTAGTTCCATAGGTCATAGTTCCAGAGGGCGTAGTTCCACAGGTCATAGTTCCAGAGGGTGTAGTTCCACAGGTCATAGTTCTAGAGGTCATATTTCCATAGGGTGTAGTTCCAGAGGTCATAGTTCCAAAGGGCGTAGTTCTAGAGGGCATAGTTCCATAGGTCATAGTTCCAAAGGGCGTAGTTCCACAGGTCATAGTTCCAGAGGGTGTAGTTCTACAGGGCATAGTTCCAAAGTTCATTGTTCCAAAGGGCATAGTTCTAGAGGGAATAGTTCCATAGGTCATAGTTCCATAGGGCATAGTTCCACAGGTCATATTTCCATAGGGTGTAGTTCCACAGTTCATAGTTCTACAAGTCATGGTTCTACAGGGTGTAGTTCTAGAGGTCATAGTTTCAGAGGGCATAGTTCCATAAGTCACAGTTCCATAGGTCATAGTTCCAGAGGTTACAGTTCTAGAGGAGGTAGTTCCAAAGGTCATAATTCTAGAGGGGCCCCTCTGGAACTACGCCCTCTGGAACTGTAACCTCTAGAACTTTGACCTATGAAACTGTGACTTGTGGAACTACACCCTCTGGAACTATGACCTCTGGAACTATGACCTTCAGAACTATGCCTTGTAGAACCATGACCTGTGGAACTATGACATGTGGAAATATGCCCTATGGAAATATGACCTGTGGAACTACGCCCTATGGAACTATGACTTGTGGAACTACGCCCTATGGAACTATGCCCTCTGAAACTATGACCTCTGGAACTACGCCCTGTAGAACTATGACGTGTGGAACTATGACCTGTGGAACTACGCTCTTTGGAACTATGATCTGTGGAACTACGCCCTCTGGAACTATGACCTGTGGAACTACGCCCTCTAGAACTACAACCTTTGGAACTATGACCTGTGGAACTACGCCCTCTGGAACTATGACCTGTGGAACTACGCCCTCTGGAACTATGACCTATGTAACTATGCCCTCTGGAACTATGAACTATGGAAATACGCCCTCTGGAACTACGCCCTGTAGAACTATGACCTCTGGAACTATGCCTTGTAGAACTATGACCTTTGGAACTACGCCCTCTGGAACTATGACCTGTTGAACTACGCCCTCTGGAACTATGACCTGTAGAACTATGCCCTCTGGAACTACGCCCTCTGGAACTATGACCTGTGGAACTACGCCCTTTGGAACTATGACCTGTGGAAATATGCCCTTTGGAACTATGACCTATGGAACTGTGACTTGTGGAACTACGCCCTCTAGAACTATGACCTATGGAAATATGAACTCTAGAACTATGCCCTGTAGAACTATGACCTGTGGAACTATGACCTGTGGAACTATGACCTATGGAACTTCTCCCTCTGGAACTATGACCTGTGGAACTATGCCCTCTGGAACTATGACCTATGGAGCTAGGCCCTGTGGAACTATGACCTCTAGAACTATGACCTCTGGAATTGTGACATGTGGGACTATGACCTGTCGAACTATGCCTTCTGGAACTACCCTCTCTAGAACTATGACCTCTGGAACTATGACCCGCAAAACTATGACTTGTGGAACTATGCCCTCTAGAACTATGACCTCTAAAACTACACCCAGTATAAGTATGACCTGTGGAACTATGACTTGTGGAACTATGACCTGTGGAACTACGCCCTCTGGAACTATGACCTATGGAACTACGCCCGCTAGAACTATGACCTGTGGAACTATGCCCTCTGGAACTATGACCTCTAGAACTATGACCTGTGGAACTGTGACTTGTGGAACTATGACCTCTGGAACTACACCTTGTAGAACTATGACCTATGGAACTATGACCTGTGGAACTACGCCCTCTAGAACTATGACCTGTGGAACTATGCCCTTTAGAACTATGACCTCTGGAACTATGACCTGTGGAATTGGGACTTGTGGAACTACGCCCTCTGGAACTATGACCTCTAGAACTACGCCATATAGAACTATGACCTGTGGAACTATGACTTGTAGAACTATGACCTATGGAACTACGCCCTCTGGAATTATGACCTTTGGAACTATGCCTTTTGGAACTATGATGTCTAGAACTATGACCTCTGGAATTACACCCTATGGAACTGTGACCTCTGGAACTATGACCTGTGGAACTGTGACTTGTGGAACTACGCCCTATGGAACTATGACCTATGGAACTATGACCTCTAGAACTATGCCCTGTAGAACTATGCCCTGTAGAACTATGACCTGTGGAACTATGACCTGTGGAACTACGCCCTCTGGAAATATGACCTGTAGAACTTCGCCCTCTAGAACTATGACCCATGGAACTACACCCTCTGGATATATGCCCTCTGGAACTATGACCTCTGGAACTTCGCCTTATAGAACTATGACCTGTGGAACTACACCCTTTGGAATTATGATTTGTGGAACTACGCCCTTTGGAACTATGACCTGTTAAACTACGCCCTCTAGAAATATGACCTCTGGAATTACGCCCTCTGGAACTATGACCTATGGAACTATGCCCTCTGGAATTATGACCTGTGGAACTACACCCTCTGGAATTATGACCTGTGGAACTACGCCCTCTGGAACTATGACATGTGGAACTACGCCCTCTGGAACTATGACCTTTGGAACTACGCTCTATAGAACTATGGCTTGTGGAACTATGACCTGCAGAACTACGCCCTCTGGAACTATGACCCGTGGAACTACGCCCTCTGGAACTACTCCCTCTTGAACTACTCCCTCTAGAACTATGACCTCTAGAACTACGCCCTCTGGAACTATGACCTCTGGAACTACACCCTCTGGAACTATGACCTTTGGAACTACGCCCTTTGGAACTATGACCTCTGGAACTGTGACTTGTGGAACTACGCCCTCTAGAACTTTGACCTCTGGAACTATGACCTCTAGAACTACACCCTGTAGAACTATGACTTGTAGAATTGTGACATGTGGAACTATGACCCGTGGAACTAGGCCCTCTGGAACTATGATCCGTGGAACAAACATAATGGTTCAAATGGTTACCCTTGGCACAGTGGTGATATAACACTTCCTTTCATACTACAACAAAAATGACACCATTTATGGCACTCTATGGATACCACCAACCTTCCATCACTTCTTCTCTAAAAGAAAAATCTAAGGTTTAAGCTGTGGAAGATCACATCGAGCATCAACAACAAGATCTCCAACTCTTAAAGGACAACCTAACCATGGCACAGAATCACATGAAACAACAATCAGATCATCATCGTAGTGAAATACATTTTGAAGTAGGGGATTGGGTATTTTTAAGACTACAACCATACAAACAGATGTCCCTCAAGCAAGCTAAGAAGGATAATAAATTATGACCAAAGTAATATGGCCCTTATAAGGTGTTGCAAAAGATTGGTACTATGACATACAAATTGGAGTTGCCTGCATATTCACGAGTACACCCAATTTTCCATGTTTCATGCTTAAAGAAGGTTATAGCTGACAAGATCCTAGTTCAAACTATATTTACAGAACTTGACGAGGAAGTAAAAATCATATTGGAGCCTGAAGCTATCACTAACACAAGAATTCACCAGTTGAGGAATAGATCCATTTCAAAGTATCTCATTAAGTGAAGGAAACTACCCGCTGAAGATTCCACTTGGGAAGATGAGTCTTTTACACAGAAGCATCCAGAATTACTCAAGTGTTGTGGACAACACTTGTCTGAAGGGGAGGGGCATATTAAGCCCTAAATAGTGGCACATTAGCCCTTAATTGGGGCATATCACATTAGTAATGTTATTTTCTTTATGTCATCTTGCGTCCATTAGTTGTAATTGTACCTCCTAGTCTCATATATATACCAAGGAGACCTTTTCATTTGGAATCATCTGGTATTTAGAAATTCATGTGGTGTATAAGGAGGTTTCCCCCTCAAAGAGGCTTATTATCTTAAATTCTATCTTTTTCAAGGCGTTGAGTACTTATTCTGAGGTTCTTTTTATGATATTTTGATATTTGGTTCCTAATAGCCTCCTGTTGATGATGTTGTTGTTTCAACCTCGTGTTGTTTGATGTTGTATAAGCCTCGTGTTGTTGATGATGTTGTTGTATTAACCTCATGGTGTTGATGATGGTGTTGGTGATATTGTTTCCTTAGTGTTATACTAATTGATGTTGATGCAGATGATGTTGATGATGCTACTCTAGCTCAATGCTATGAACGATGATGTTATCAATGATGAGAAAAACTTCCGATGATTTGTAGATGTGCCATTCAATGTTCCAGATGTTGATGGTGTTGTTTCCCTCTCTCTCTCTCTTTCCTGATGATGGTGTATTGGGTTATGTCAGTAGGATACTCTTCTCGTTAAGGGGGAGTGTTGAAATATTGTAACTTCGAAGAATATTCTAATTATATTTGAGTTATTATCTTATAGATCAAATCCCCTTTTGTGAACTGATCATGTCGGCTCTTGTATAATACCAAATCCCCTTTTGTGGATTGGTCAAACCATATTTATATGGTGGTATTTTTAAAGTCGGCCCCTAGGGTTTATAAAGAAGTTTTAACCACTCTTAGAAGAAGTCGGACCAGCTAAGTGAAGTGAAATAACCCTAGCACCTCCTCAACCAATATTTATAAGTGAGGATGGTGCCTCATTTGTTCACTCACACACTCACACTTCTAGTTTCGGCTATGAATGTTGCATGTAATTTTTACAAAATAATATTAGATGATCTTGGTTTTTCTATACATGTATATCAAGAAATCCTCCACATAATAATGCCTAAATCTTGATGTTGATATTTCACCTTCAATCCATTTGTGTGCAATGTTATGAAACCTTAAGCATGGTTCTACCCTATAGAATGTAGGGTTGTTAAGCTTAAAGTTTCCAAGGTTCCATTGAGTCGACTTGTAAAGTTCTTGTTGAATGTGTTTTATCACCCATGCCATCACTATCAAGGCTTGTTATGTATTTTTTTTATAGTAATTAATACCCCTACGCTTTCTCTCTTATGACCTTATCCAAATTTCATTTCTTCCAAATTTTACAAATTAAAAACTAGAATACTAAGATGTATCTAAGTCATCTCTTCCAAATTTCACAAATTAAAAATTAGAATACTAGGGGTTATCCAAATGAAATGTACATGGAATTTTCTCAACCTATTTATTACTTGGAGTTTTGGAGATGTACTTTACATAATATATAAATTATAAATTGTACATTTTCTCGAAACAAGGCATACTTGAGTAGTACACTATAATTAGGATAAATAAAACATAATCATTTTTAACTAATATAAGTATTATATTTGATATAGTTAACTTTTGGTGTTATTTCCAGTGGACATTGTTTCATCAAAAGTGTAAAACTGTTTCAAAATCGTCCCATAGAATAAGGTATATGTAAAAAAAACAAGAAATTTTATAAAATAAAATAAAAAATCCACTAATGCTATTATTAACAAAAGTAAAGATTTTGTTGTAACTTTTTCTCATTCACAATATGCTATCCCAATTTTACCTCCCATATATTTCTCAAACCTTAACCAAAATACTATGAACTACTTAAGTCTACTTTACAAAGGATTATCTTTACATACGATTTTCTACCTAACTTAGTATATAGATGAAATTGGACCTATACTTATATTAAATTAGAGTTAGTACATATAAAACATAATCATACTCATTTTATGCTCAAATAAAGACAATAATTTTATATAGTTAGTTTTGTCATATATGAAGTTATTTTCTAATTTATTTGTTTTTAGTTTTTCATCATGTGTCTTTCATCTAGTTTTTTTTGGGTGTATTTAGACATTTCTTTAGACATTTTGGGTAAATTTGTACATATTTAAGTGCTATAAAAAAACCCAATGTACATTGTATTGATGAAGTCATAAATTTGTGTCTATACAAAGCCAACTTTAGTGAAATATAATCTTTTAGAAAAAGAATCACAAAGTTATCAAAGTTCAAAATTTTGATAGATTTGGTTATTCTCAACACAATTTAAATTTCAAATTTAGTTTTAAAGAAAATAAAAAAATATTAAGTAATCACAAAATTTGTAATACCAAATGTTTTATATAGATGAAGTTTAAAGTTATTATCAATAATGATAATAAAAATCATTAATAAAAAAAATTGAAATATTACAAATATTTTATCAATCTTAGTATGATCAATAAAAAACTATTTTTGGAATATTATATACACTTAAAAAACAAAATGAGCATAAGTAAGATTTGGATTATTAATGTTTATGATTTCCATAGTGAAATTGGTTGTTGGATCAACTCAAAAACACCTTCGGATACAAAGGAGCTTAAGGATGACCACCACTTTCATTTAACATGCCCTTTCTTTAATAATATAAACCACTATTTTATTAAGTTCATAATTTAATTATTCTTGACCTTAATTCTTTCATGTTACTATGTCTTAATAATATAAAAATAATTATACCTACTTTCATAAGTTAATTACTCTTCACCATACTTTCAATTTATTATGTTCAAAATATATTTAGTTTGATTTTTATTATTTAATTATTTGATGGTTTTGATACTTTCATGTTACTATGTCTTAATAATATAAAAAGAATTATACCTACTTTCATAAGTTAATTACTCTTCACCATACTTATACCTACTTTCATAAGTTAATTACTCTTCACCATATTTTCAATTTATTATGTTCAAAACATATCTAGTTTGATTTTCATTATTTAATTATTTGATGGTTTTGATACTTTCATGTTACTATGTGCAAAATATAGAGATGATTTCAGGTGTGTAATAAACTTTATCTATCTCATTTCCTTCTAAGGTTTCTTTTATACAATTTCTAAGTTGCCATTTATATAACAATATTAGAACTCTTAGGTGCATAGGAAAAATCTTAGATAAATAACTCAAAAAACACTTTGGGAAAAATGATATTTAATGTGCTTATAATGATATTTAGTTCATAAAATCCACAACCAAATTAAATTTGAAAACACATGAAAAACAAATAACAATTATTAAAATATGATATATGCATTAAAATATAGATATAAAAAGGTAGGATTTACTTGGTGTAGAGGTCCACATATATAGTTGTTTTCCCAATTTTCTTGTCTTTGATATATAGTTGTTTTCCCAACTTTTATGTCTTTGAGTAGATTTGCCTATTATCTTTGATATATAGTTGTTTTCCCAACTTTCTTGTCTTTGAGTAGATTTGACTATCTGAGTTGTGCTAGTGAGTGTGGCAAGTTGTAATAGATCTTATTATTAAAAATAAAAATCAATTAAAATGGCAAACTTTATTACTTAAAAAAATCAATTAAACTCTTAAATTTTATTATTATAAAAAAATAAAAACTTTTAAAT
Organism: Picea sitchensis; assembly: GCA_010110895.2. Lineage (NCBI taxonomy): Eukaryota > Viridiplantae > Streptophyta > Pinopsida > Pinales > Pinaceae > Picea > Picea sitchensis. The sequence goes on along the minus strand of SNQJ01S0029570.1, from coordinate 504 downwards.
TTTATCACTTAAAAAAATAATAATTTTTTTTTATTGATTCATCTTTATATTTAATAAACAACCATACATGTAGGGAAAACATTACACGTTGCAACCATTTCATAGGATGCTAAAACTAGCATACGAAGGGGTAGTGCATAACGTGGACATCATTTGGGCGTAAGCTAAAACCCAAACGTTTTGAACCTTTGCCGGCAGCCATTTTCTGTGTCTGGACTACCATCGTTGATCATGTCAGAGCTCCGGCCGGCTACCGAATCCGCTCGCCCAAACGATATTACCGTAACACAAACCTCTCGATGACAATGAGATGTAATCAGGCTTGGAATTTCAAATTTACTTTACCTGTCAAGTGCAAATTTGATGACAGGTGTTTGTTTTTCATACCTGTCATTTTATGTTTTATGTAGATTTATAAGTGTCAATTTTTTTTATGTTATATGTTAATTTTATCATCATAAATTTTCATGCTGAGCATACAATTTTCTATAATAAAAAATAACC
>SNQJ01S0029569.1:156766-171575 GCA_010110895.2 Picea sitchensis | reverse complement strand
CATATAAATAGATGTTCATAACATAATAATTAATTAGTAAATAGTTAGTAATAGTAATTATTAATAATGAAAGGACATGTTCTCCAAAAGACATGTCTAGTGGTGAAGGGCACCCCTGTGTGGGTATATAATCAAGCCCTCCTCAATTGTAATCATCATATATTTATCAATTATTTTACATTTTATATATCTATTATACGATTGCATACTTGTTTTCTATTACGGTAGCCTCCTATATATAATTATCCGCCTAAAAATGGTCTGATTCTTATTATTAAAGGCGGTTTGTTTTTACATATATAATAATCTTCCTCTCACTTAAATAAATAGTAAGGGGGGATATTCAATTTCATGATCGGTGGGAGGAGCAGGCAACACGAGCAAATATATGATGGTCGGGTGGAATGGACCTAACAGTAGCGATTGCAGGGAGAAATTGGAATGGGAAGAGGTGGGTTATTCATAATAATAGGGTTATTCCCTTTGGAAAGCTCAGCAATAGGAAGGTGCTTCTCATTCCGCTTCCTCTACCCCGACACTATTATTTAAGGGCGAATTCCAGCTTCGACTTTCCATTCCCAGTTTTTATAAAATATTAGTAGGGCATTTGAAAGCAGAACAAAGTCATTATGGAGGCGCATCCAACCGCTTCCCAACCGCTTCTTCTATCCCTTATTATAATAGTAGGGTCCGCATTGCTAACTTTCGCCCTACTATTATTAATTCCAGCTAATTTTTCTTTTCGAATCTATTAGCCAGACTTCAATCTCTTCTTGTTGGTAAGGTCGAAGCCTTAAAAACCATGAGAGCATTTAATTGATTCTTTCGAGTGCACCTTATAAATGTTTAATGTTGAAACCGAAATAATAATAAATAGGGGTGCTTACTATATAATTGCATGAGTAGCCTGTTCTACTCCATTTCAACAGTATATAAATGAAATGGATAAGATGCAAATGTGAAATTCTGTCTCCATCCCTACTATTATAATAAGGTCCACGCTTACTAATTAATAAGGTAATTATTCTATAGAAAAGGGACCACCTTTCTTTCGTAATGCCCTGCCCTCCTATACCCGTTGAATGCCCGGGGTTATATAGGGTAGGGATATGCTAGGGAAAAGTATCCTCAGTACAACCCAGCATTTCTCTCTTCATTTTATAGCGATTCCGAGTGAGCCTTGAATGAAACTTGTTCTCGTTATTTATTCTCTTCATATGCTTGTAAATAAAACCCCTCCTTAGCCTGCAATTAATAATAGTAGGGCAGAACCAGTGCATGCGAACAATTGATGGACCCATCTACTTTCACGGGATTACCGGAGCAAAAGCAGTTGCGATCAGCCTATGGTGATAGAGCAGTTCTGGAGGGATAGAGGTTGAGGGAGATGGGAAGACCCTGATTTCTGCTATTAGGATGAGGTAGTTCTAGAGTACTGATCTGGGGAAATCTTTGAAGTATACATATTTTATCCTCTATTAGCCAAATTAAGACAGCTAATAGACCTACCGGACTAGAGCCGGGTTAGGCAGAAACACACTATGTAGGTAGGCGAACACACCGAATTCAGGCCTTAAGCACTTCGATCATTCTCTTCTCACTCGCTGGAGAACCTCGGAACAATACCGTTGGGCTAGACCCGGAACTATGTATACCACTTTTTCAGGTGAGTGTTGGGGAAGCTAGTACAAAGAAATATACTTAACTGAAAATTTTCATTTGATCATGTTTCCTCTCTTTTAGTAAGGCAAGCCCCTCTAATACCACACCCAAGCGAAGCGCCACCCCCGGAGGGTAGCCTCGCAGAGCCCCCGAAGGGCTCCCCCCTTCTTCTGACTAGTGTTTGTGGGTAAATACCGGAACCAGACCTTGCAGATAGCACACACCCGGTTAGCTAGGAGCACACTCATCCCTTATTTCTGAGGCAAGTAATAGACAGTCCATAAAGGAAGGAAAGAGGAAGGAAAGCCAGTGCTAAGAAAAATATCCATTAGTAGGCTCCTCACTCCTGAACTAGTGACTTTAACCGGACTTCCACTGGAAAAACTGGACTAGTGACTTTAACCGGGCATGGAAGTGAATGGGACTATGAAAATGGATAACCATTGAATTGTATATAATGAATGGATGATGACTCCTTCATTTGGGAGGTCAGTCTTCGAACAACTCCTTTATTGGTAAGTCACTGCTCTGATGATCTTCGATGATGTGTGAATTTCCTTCTAAGTTGATCTGAATAGTCAATATTAAGCCTTTCATCTTGTTATTGTTGTTGAAGGAAAATCTCCCTGCGGACAGATAGATCTCCTCAAAAAGCTAGTGTTATGAACATCTATTTATATGTATTGTTTCAGAGGAAGATCCCTTCTAGACTTTCAGCTATCCACAGGTGAGAAGAGATTATTAATAGCCGACCTCACCCCTTCTTAAATAATAGATTGGCCAAATAATAAAACTCTTATATACGTGGAAGCAACTTACATCATAATACTCTTAAAACGTATACAATAGAATCTTTCATTCTGTTGGACATATATGCAAAAGCGACGTTACATCTTTTCAGCCCTATTATTCTTAATTCCCCCTACTATGATAATAAGGGTGCAGAAAGAAGGCATGTGATCGACAATGACCGACGTATAGGCAGGAAGGAAGACATCATCATATCCACTGGCGTATTATGAATGGAAAATATGGTGAATGGCTATCAAAATAAGCGGTTCTTCAAGACCTAGTGAGAATGGAATAAAGAAGCACGAGCGACCTAATCTAAAATGAATGGGACTAGGATGTGCTCAACCGAGGTGAGTGGGAGTGGGAAACACTCGAGTACGAATGGGTTTCTCTTGCTTCTTCATCCTCCTATCCGACTTCCACTAATGCAGATAAAACTCGATGTGGCCGTGGCCCTAGACATATGGAGCTACCCCCTACTATGAATGAAACCCGCCTCCCCTAAATAAGAATAAGAAGAAATCGTTGGGTACAACTTCAACGCCAACAAGATCACTCCTATTTGAAAGGCAACAAACAACACCTTTAATTCACTGTTAATTAATAATTGGATCCATCCATTTGTTGCCTTACAACAAGCAGTCTCCTCTACCTGGTTGGGACGGCGTTCACGGGATCTAAAGTTTATTGTGTACCAAGCGGGTATTATTATGAAGTAAGTAGTTGTTTCATTAGCCCGACATCCTTGAAGGGAGGGAACGGGATAGAGCCAGTAGGGAGGGGCTTGAGTCCTCTGGGAAGAAAGGAAAGGGCTTGATTGATTCTTATGGCAAGGCCTAAATGAACCATGAGCCATACGATAGAATAGCTAGACGTGTTGCTATAGAAAGTTGCCTAGCACGTGAAGCAAGGGAAGGAGATAATACAATGGGCTATTTCTAGTGTTAATTGTGCATACAGTGAATGACGAACGGATATGCACAAGGGAAAGGGCTAAGAAATACATACCTTCGCATCAAGAGCGAGACTACAACTCATTATATATGATTCACTCATTGAGGATCATACGCCATTCATAGCCATACAGCTAGTCATAGCCAGTCATTAATATTAAACTCTCTGCCTTCAATTGAACTTGTTGCCCGTCTCTTCTCTATCTCCCTGAGATATTCTCCTTTGCTAACTACCTTCCCTCTATCAATTGATACCTGTCCGTATATTGATTGTTGCCCGAATATATCTCCCTGAGATCCTCGATCTTTATACCTGCTCGGATATTGATTGAGACCCGTTTCTCAATTCTTGCAAACTAACTGGAGACAATGAACTTGACACAGATTTGCTTGATGCCTGGCTAGATTGCGGGCTCGCGGTGGAGAAGCAAGGCGAACACAAAGACGTCAGAAAACAATTAATTAGATTCTCATTTTCACACCCTGGAAACAACCTTTTTTAGCTTTTTTGATACCTAAGTCTCTTTACTCAAATTCTAAGGGGAAGGTATATATCCTATCTATGAATAACGAGGCAAGCTTCGTTATAAGATTACCAGATGACGGCACCAGGTTGGAGGCTGACACCCAAGTTGGAATGGTTCTGGTCGATCAAGGAAGGGGTAATTACTACGGCGCTTTGCTAGTTCAATAAATGGATGGATGGGATTTAGTTGGTGGGGTTATTCAGAAATGGCTGGCTGAACTAGTCTTGTTTGTCTTGTTGGATGCAATTGCTCATCTTGCTTGCTTCTTTTGTGCTGGTCCTGCTTAGTTTATGTTATCGCTACCGCTTTTTAGAATAGGGACTCCCATAAGCAAGTTATAGTTACGGGGGATGCCCAGTTAGTGACCTTCAACGGGATGTTGCTTGCTTGCTATAATATTTATTTATTATAGCGGGCGGCTGGCTAGATATGGGGATGTGCGCGTGGTGGGTCCACCAGACGAGGAGGGAAGAATCTATGGAGCATGGGGCAGGGTTTGAAACGAATAGATAACTTACTAACAAACGGTTGGTCCAAGATACAAACCTGGATGGCTTATTAACCGGGGGCTAATGAGGAAGGATGGTGAGAGGTTGCTTGCTACTTGCTTTGAGTTATTTACTGGCAGATATTTACTTGTCGTTCTTTTTTTTTTAACCATGGGAACAGCAACCTCCCAAGAGTATATCCAACAGCCCGCAAGCCAGATATACCAATAACTTGTGACTCAGCAGGGGCCGAGATGTCCCGAGGCCCACACCGGGTGAACCTCTATCTCAGGGGTCGTCTACCCTTCCAGCTTTGTCACAACGGGCCAATATGAACATCCCTACCCCCCGCAGGTTTTGAACTTGTGACCTCCCCGGAGATAACACATGCTCTTAACCATTGGGCCCACTCAGGTGCTCTCTTTACTTGTCGTTCTTTACTTGCACATTTAKGCAATAGTGTAGGTTCCATTGAGTAAGGTCTTAGCCGTAAGGTATCACCACTTTAGACTCCCCTTCCGGTACGGTACTACTATCACTATAGACACTAGCCGTAGTACTTGCCATAGTCCGTAGTGTAAATTCCATGGAAACAAGCACTCTTAGACTGCCTTAAGTCTACATCCATAGAGAAAAAGAAAGAGAAAAAGAAATAGGCCTTACTTCTAAGAGCTAAAGCGAAGAAGCCGATACTACTTGCCCTAAGGTAACTAGCCTTAAGGTATAGCCTTTCCAGTCTCCATTCTTTGAAAAAGAAAGAGAAAAAGAAATAATAGAATGAAAACGTAATAAGAAGCCTTAGTAAGGTAAGTAAGGTATAGCTTTAAGAGGTGCTTTAAGAGGTGGTCCCCATCCTTAAGGTAAGTTCTCCAGAGCTCCAGCGAAGAATAAGTTGTCAAGGTCTTAATCCATAGAGTGAAAGTGAATAAGCCTTAGGTAATAAGGGTATAGCCTTAAGAGGTACTAGCCTTAGTTTGTTTGTAGAGTCAGTTCCATGTAAACTAGCCTCCGTCGTAGTAAGGCCATAGAGTGAAAGCCATATCGCCTGTGTCCATACACTAAGCTCCATGGTAGCCATAATAGACTAGCCTCTTAGTCTTAGCCTTAGTTCCATGGACACTATAGCTCAAGCTAGAGTGCTTTAGAGTTAAAGCTTACGAGTAGTAATTGTAGAGTAAGGTACTATCCCATAGAGAATGCCTTTAGCCTTAATCCATGTCAAATAGCTCTACACTGGCTTCCGTCATTGTATTAGCTGCATGGACTGTAAGGTCTTGCTTACTTAAAAATCATTGCATTGAAACTAAATCTTTAAGATCTAGACTTACTGAAACGAAATCTATCAGATCCACAATGCGAAGTGAGAACCCCTAGAGATGTTTATCTGTATAGAGAGATAATTGTATAGAGATTGGTATATAGATTGTTGAGGTATATCATATCGGTAGCTAGAGGTATAGAGAGGTAGAGTTCGAGCTGCCTTCCTCCGTTTCTTTGTTTCGTTTATTTTCCCTCCACCGGTCTATCTCTCTCTGTTGGCAATCCTATCAATCAATATCTCTCCAGCCAAGTATCCAAGCCCAGACATAAAATCCATTCAAAGAATCCACTAACAGCACAAAGATTGCATTATATCAGTGAATATCCACCAACCATAAGCTAAGCAACTACTCAGAGCAAGCTTGTCCCTCCCCCTCCTTGTCATAATCCTATTGGATATAAATCTCTCCTATAAAGCCGCTAACATCACTTCACATATAATCCATTCACATTCGCCACTAACAGCACGAAGCCATTCACATCAAAAATTCAATTAAGTTGTTACGTTCAACCACCCACTGCACTTCGCCGTTCACATGAGCCATTCACTGAAGTCGTTGTTAAGTCACTCACTGCATGAAGCCATGATTGCATTATATAAGTGAATATCCCAAAATAAGTTGAGCACAACCTCTCTTCTAGTCTCTTCCTTCCGTACTTAATTTCACTGAACATATATCGATCTAGAGATGTAGAGATTTATATCGATGTATATCTTTAAATCGATCTATCAATTTATAGAGATCTATAGGTATAGAGATTCTAATATCTCTCGGTAGATTATTGAGATATAGATCGGTATCTATCGGTATTGAGGTAGAGAAGAGAGTTTAGAGTGTAGAGAGTTCGAGGTAGAGCTATCAGTATCTCGTATTGGGTATCGTCGTTATAGGGACCGGTATATATATATCTGTTGGCCATAAGTCTGTATTGAATGGATTGAACAGAATGGAATGCCTTTCATGGATTTCACATCACGCATAGAGTATCAATCTATATCTAGTTATATTTATAGAGATTTAGATCTTTAGAGATATTTATAGAGTTTTAGTCTTTAGAGATTATATGTCTGTGTGGCAACGACCACTGGATAAGGTAAAAGGCAAAAAGACTTCTTTAGTGCATATGTGACCGTGTGAATATGATGAACAAAGGGGCAAAAGACATGTGTTGTAATAAAGAGTTAGTTAGCAAAGTGAAACGTAGATCTGGAGTATAATATGTATATAGATGTATTTGTTTTATTGATCTGATCTAGAGATTATTTCAATATTTCTTTATCTCGTAATTGTATATCAATCTATAGCTAGAGTAAAAAGACAGCAAATTTATTTGCCTTAGTTCCATGTTCCATGGCAGCCTTAATATACTAGCCATAGTAGTCTCCATTGTTTTCAAAAGATAGAGTGAAAGCCCATATCTCTTCAGACCTGTTGTGTCACCGCATCCTACTAGCAAGCAGCTGTATGCAGCTCCAAAAAGAATAAGGGTTTCCTGATCTCCAACAATATGTTTCTCTCTCGTTTATGAATTTAGCAGAATAATGAAAAGAATCCAGTTCCTCAACCTCCCCTCCCCTCCCCAATCTCCCAGTTGAAGACTCATGGTTGTTATAAGACGCTCCATCTCGCTAAGGCTAAGCTTTAAATAATCTGGGCCAACGAAACATATTGTTATTATAAAAGTATGATGTTTACTAGTGTGATCTTTATGCCTTGTTATTATACAAACAAAGTAAATGGTGATACCTAGTCAATGGAATTGATTGGGAAGCTAATGACACCTATAACTGCTTAGTATGGCATTACTAGTAGTACCTATTTATTACAGATGGACTGCCTCTTGCCCTATGGTTTATTTCTTTAGCTTTAGTCCCTAGTCTCTTAGCCTTAGTTCAAGCATTCACTTCAATTCATTCACTTCCGCTTCCGCACCGACTCTATCTCTCCACCCAAGGAAAGCATGGGGAGCTCAGACTGCTGGCTATGATGGGCTATAGGTCATATAAAGAAAATGATTACAAGCAACCAATCATACAGAAATCATATAGAAACGTCCTGATTGTCTGTCGAAACCATAGCTCAATCAATATGCTCGTAAGTAAACAAAACACATGGCTAAATGTATTTCTTGTCAGTTGGCACCTGGTAATAATGCATGGATAAGTTTTTTATGTATGAAACTACTATGTTCACCTGTTTAGTGTGATTTCAAGGTAACTTTCCTATGGTATGGACTAGCTTCAGTCTCTGGTCTTAGCCCTAAGGTAATAGCTTTAGTTCTTAGCCTTAAGCCTTACGGTAATAGCTTTATTTCAACTTGCCTTTATCTCTGTCGAGTAGCGCACCATCCCATTTGATTAGAGTATACCAGCTGATTGGATCATTCATCCGGGTATCCAAGCCGATTATTAGCCTAGCCCAAATGTCATTCCAGGAGGCCCTCCTCTAAAACATATAGATCCCTGGCAGGGTGTTATAGGTGTGGGCGGGATCCCAGTATATGTATCGTAAGTAAGCAAGAGACCTAGACCTCCCTTCGGCAAGCAACACGTGGTATTGATATGCTCAAAGAATCCATCCCGGCTAACAAAGAGAGAAACGTGATTCAAAAGCAAATTTCACTTTGGCCTGGCATCTAAGGTACTTGTTGATTCTGTTGATGAAGGCTAAAGTTGAAAGGTGTTTAAGGGACCTAAGGTTTGCCTAAGGTTTAAGGTGAAAGGTGAAAGGCTTCTAGCAAAGAGCTCAAGGCTTCAAGGCTCTTGGCAATAATAAGGTTCTGGCATCTGGAAAAAGGGGGAAAGGCTTGTGGGCTTGGCTTCTGGTAAAAGGTTACAGGCAAGAGTAAGCTCCATGTCAATTAGCCTTTAGACACTTTATTTATAGAAGTCTATGACTTAGTTGCATGGATTGCCCTTGTGATTATACAAAAATGGAATTAGATAGAATTGGAATTGTGTCGTAATCTAATTAAAGCTAAGCAACTTCTAGCAAGCTTGTCCCATATAGGTCGTATACATCGAGAGAGTAGATAAGAGTAGTATATATTTGATATATTTCTTTGTTATAGAGATAGATCGAGTTAGAGAAGTATCTCGGTAGAGAGCAGTTCTATTTATAGATGTCTATATCAATTTCGAGTAGAGAGAAAGAGTTTGTGTAGTTCGTTTAGAGAGTTCTTTTTTTCTCGAGATAGATTTTGTTAGAGAGATCTATAATTATATTTCTAATTATTCAATCTGTCTCACTAGGGAAAGCCTTGTGAAAGGTCTCCCCGGTACTAGCTCTAGAGACAAGCCATAGAGTGAAGCTGTAGAGAGTGTAAGCTTTTCCCTTCTTATCAATAATAGATCTCTATTATATATGAGATTATGCCATTATTGGAAAGAGAGAGAGAGTAACTTCTGAGCGGAAGCGAATAATCTTATAAGTTGTATCCTTTGAAAGAAGCACTATCCCTAAGTGAAACTCTTATTAATGTAGTAAAAGAATTGTTTTATTGCGTAACTGTGTTTGTTTTCTCCATTCTCATTCCTCCCCACCAGTCGTAAGATCAGCGCAGTAACGAAAAGCAGCCAAGGCAAGCACCAGCCAATTGTCGTTGTTTGGTCGTTTATTTTCAAAAGAACAAATAGAAATGGTTGTACCCAGAAAAAGATACCTTTCTTTCAGTCTCCATTCTTTGAAAAAGAGAAAGAAAGCCCAAAGCTATTGTCATAAGCTGTAGTGAGTTTCAGAAAACTAATAGTTTAGACTACTTGCCTTAGTCCTATAGTGTAAGTGCTCTAAGTTGTAGTGAAAGCCGAGTGCTAGCCTTTTCCACGTAGTCCATATGTATGTCCGTTAGCCATAGATACACTATTTTAGTCTATGCACTTAGCCTGATCTCTCAGCATAAGACTCATGCATCCAGCTCCTCAAAATTAATTGATTGTCCTATGCTCCCCAAATGATTAATCAATGTAAGTAACGACAGCATGCTTTCTTTATATTGACTGGTTTACGACATCTAAAGGCTTCTGTTGAACCTGGTGGGCTGCTATAGGTTGAAGGCTTTGGACTTGACTTCTGGCTTCTTTGGGGTTTGTTGGACCTGGTTTTGTTGAAAGGAAAAAGGGTGAAGATTACAGGTGAAGTTCCTTGGTTACATACTATAAAGTTGAGAGGCTCTTGGCAAAAGTTGAAAGGCCTCATCTGTGGGACCTGATTAGGCTGCGAGACTTGGCTTGTGTTGGAAAAAAGTTAATTTCTACCAACCGAAGCTTCCACCAACCTCGAGAGAGTTCTACCGCCATCCACCAACACTCCGAGAACCTTCTGGACGCTCGAGTGTTTTCTAAAGGCCTCTATAAATACGAGGCAGATGTATCTGGTTTAATCAATCAATCAATACAATCTATTTTGTGGGTTATTTGTCTGTGTGTTCTGCGTCTGATCTCTTCAATTTGGTATCAGAGCACAGGACTGGGCTCACTCCCTCACGGGAAGGCCCAGGACCCTGAGAGGAGTCGCCCAGCAGTGCAGATATGAGTGGGGGAGCGATTATGTGGGCATAGAAGCCGCCGAGAGAGTCGTTGTTGCTGTTTTCTCCGCGGAAGATTTAGCCCATCAGCAGTGCGTGGGGCCAATGCAATCAGCCGCATAGTTCTTGGAGGAGGGCCAAGAGTGTATATCTGCAAGCAACCAACAAAAGGGCAACTCGAGATTCGTTGTTGGAACAGTGGATTTGTTAAGGCCCGACGAATAGAGATCTGATTCGAGAAGACGTCCATATGCATGAAAGCGTTGAAGTGAGAGAGATGAGGCCGAGCCACGCGTTTTTTCTATGCAATTTCTAAGGATCCGCGGAATCTATTGTGATTGAGGTTGGCATTTCATTTTATCATTTTAATTTTTAGTTTGTTGGTTTCTTTAGGTCTTCACTTATGGTTTTGTTTATATTTGTGGGAGAAATATAAGTGCGAATCATTGAATATATGGAGAAGTTATTTGGAATGCTCATGTAGGGTTTATTCTTCTCAAGAAGAAAGAAGGTTAAGATCAAGTGTATGAGTCGTGTGATTTCAAATTAGAGTTAGATAATATTTGGCATCTGTTGTGATAATAAGCAATGGGCTTATTGGGCATATTGAATGGGTTTATTTGTAATTTGTTGGGCATTTAGTAAAGAATGTGGAATTTTTGTACCTGAGATGAAATGATGCATATATGATGTAAGGGGTGCATGATCGGTAGTACCCGACACCCTAGAGGTTTTTGAGTTGTAAAGCTTAGCCATAGGCATAGGCAAGCTATATTCCCCAAGAGGTTGTTGGTCCAAAGTTGTAAAGATTAGCCATAGGCAAGGAAAGCTATATTCCCCATGTGTTTAGTAAGCCCTGTTGAGACAGGTCTACATGGATTAGTATGATCATGTAGTGTGTATCCCTCTAAGGCATAAAGAGTGGATGTGGCATCAAGCTGTGGAATTAACCACTAGATAGGTACGAGGGTGGTGAGGTGTACTTGTATCTAAGTTTGATGGTGACTGGAGAAGTTAGATCTTTGATTAAGGGGAAGACTGTGAGATTAAGTAATCTCAGAGTGTGAGTTGGGACCAAGTTATGACTAAAGGAGTCTAATGCATTGATGAACCATTTATGTGAAAAGGATACCTAGAGAACTGGCGAGTACAGCGGATGGTACCCATGTATCTCGGTAGATGGATCTCTTTTTATATGGACATCAATGATCAAGTTGTTTTGCAGGTACAAAAGAAGAAGCAAAAATGTTGAAACTCAAGTGAGCATGTGTTGTGTAATAAAGTAGCAAATTAAAGGAAGCCCAACCATATGAAGATAGAAATTGAAGATGATGACATGACTCAGATAAAGACCTAACCAAGACATGTATTTGTTAAAGAGGAGACATTGCAGATCAAAAGAGCAACTTGACCAATTTGAATATTTGAGAGAAGCATTGGACATTGAAAATATTGATGTAATTAGTGGTAGAAATTAAGGGGCAGTGTTGGAAAAAAGTTAATTTCTACCAACCGAAGCTTCCACCAACCTCGAGAGAGTTCTACCGCCATTTCCTCGTGACAATCCACCGACACTCCGAGAACCTTCTGGACGCTCGAGTGTTTTCTAAAGGCCTCTATAAATACGAGGCAGATGTATCTGGTTTAATCAATCAATTAATTAATGTATTTTGTGGGTTATTTGTCTGTGTGTTATGTGTCTGATCTCTTCAACTTGGTGAGGTGGGTGAGATGGGGGGTGAGGCTGAAGGTGAGGCTAAAGGGGTAACTGGTGCATGGTTTATTCCTTTGGGACTTGGTTGGCTGCATAATTGGCTAAAGAGAGGCAAAAAGGTTACAGGTAAAGGGTATCAGCCAGTAGTAAGAATAAGCTCAACGCAAAAGAAAAAGAGTTCATCTCGGTTATCATAGCTAGAGCTGTATAATAAGGCCTTGTAGACTGCCTTAAGAGTCTATGCAGCAGTAAGTACTATTAGCTCTAATCACTAGAAGCTGTAGTCTGTAGAGTATATCTGCTAGAGCCATAGAGTCAAGCCCTTGCACTATAGCAGTAGTGAAACTTTCCTTTCTCTTGAGTCCAACTATTGATCTTTTCTCTTAGGTCTAAGTTCTATATATAATGACCCATATATTGTTTAGCTTATAGCAGCTAAGCAGTTTATCTCTATAATAAAGACTATGTTCGCCTTTGGCTACTATGCTTCAATCTATATAACGACTGCTACCTATATGTATGTAGTGCTTATAATGACTCTCTCTATATCATAGACTAGCGAAGAAGCTGTAGTAGTGCTATAAAAACTAACTCTTCTTTCAATCTATCTAATAAAACTATTAGAACTAACTAAGTTCAATAGTTGTTGTTTCTAGTAGTTTAATCTCTTCCATGGAGTAAGGTCTTGCCTTAAGGTCGGTCTTTCTTACTTGCCTTAGTCTTAAGATGTAGAGAAAGAACGACTATACAGTAGGTATTGAGAGTAGTATGCTCGTTGGTCACTTGCCGAAGAAGTCTTAAGCCATAAAGTTCAAGCCCCATGGACTGTGTAGGCACTGTGTAGAGAGTTCATTAATAACAGCTCTTGAGTTCTCTCATTCATTCAAAGCATGCACCTACTAGAGCTAGCCTCTCGTGTAATTCACTGCACAAGCCATGATTGCATTATATATGTGAATATACAACCTTGGGGCACAACCTAAGAGAAGATATAGTTTGATGGAGATGGAAAGGCAAGAACAAAGACTTGGTTTATATAATTGCATATTCAGTCAGATTACTTACAATGGCAAAGTGAAACGTAAAGATGTGATACGTAGAAGATAGTGCCTGTAGTAGTGCCTGAGTCCCTTGAAATGAGAAAAAATTCTAATTCGAATTAGTAGTTAGTTCAATCTTGAGTCCCAATAGTTGCAATTCCAACAACTAACTAACAACTATGCCTTAACATTAGTGCATAAGAAATAGAAGGTTCTATCTAGGATTTCATTTCAATCTAATATTGATTCTTTCTCTATAACGACTATATAAGACTAGCTCTAATGTTGGAGTCCGTGGAATGGGTGCTAACACTTCATGCTGGGTGCTACACCTCACCTCCCTCCTAGCCACTCCTTCTGGCCAACAACATATGCAGTTCTCAATCCTTTTCAAATCACGAAAAATAGAATCTTATTTCGTCTTGTGGGCAACGCCTGCCCCCACTCAAACAGACATATCTATCCGGAAAACTAATTCAGCCTGCCAAGTAAATGGATTAGTGCCCTTATGAATATAAATGAGAGTATAGTTCAAGCTCAATACACTTAGTTCAATCATGCCCTATTGCTTTACCACTATCAGATAGATTATTTACCCTAGTTTTCATAATCAATGATCTTCACAACCCACAACTCGTATTCACAAGCTTGTACATAGTGAAAGAAAGCTGTAACCTTGAATGGGATACAACCTGCCCACCAATGAATGAAAACACAAGACTGAGCTGACTGCTAGGTTTTTGGTGCGTGCTTATTACAGGTAGCTTCTTAGATATGCTCTTATAACGTCTTACCTCTTTTTTATAGAGGGAGTGCTAGATTTCTTGATTCACTTTATTGATCGAGGGGCAATCTCCTTAGAGAGAGGGGCAAGAGCTTATGAGAGGGGGAGCACAACAGAACAGTCTTCTTAGAGGGGTGCACAAAATAAAAGGATGGAAGCCAACAAACATTTTGACGGGAAGGCATTGATTGATTGGATTTGATTGATACTGCCCCATCTCGAGAATAGGCGTTCCCACCGGCAACAAGAAACATCTACCCAAATAGAGGCCATACAGAATAATTAGCTCTCTTTCCAATTGATCTTATAAATAATCCCAATAAACTCCCAATCACATGCCCCGATATTAAGTCAATCTCATGTACCGATCACTCCCAGCTTTCAGGAACCAATACTACAACAGTAACCTGCAGTCTCACATTCTACCAATACCCATTCCCGCATCCACGCATTACCCCATTCAGTTCATTCCTCCTCCTGTACGTTTTCAATCCGCATTCATAGCATAGATAGAGAGAGAGGATAATGAAATGACTCGTATAAAAACAAGCGTGAATCAATTGAAATAGATACCTGCTTGTATGGGTATCTGATGAATGATTCAATAATGTTGATTTGATTGGCCCTGTAGGGCTGAGAATCAGTCATATAATAATGGGAAATGGAGGAATTCCGTACGGATACAACTGGATTCTATTATGTTTTTTATACTTCTATTGTCGGTGCTTTCTCGAGTGCCAGCCAGTGCTCTATCGAACAAGTCGAAGCTTGCTTGCCCTACCATTTCTTCAAGGGTGGAATGTATGGGTAGGACGTTGCTCACTTCGTAAGGGTCAAAACGTTCCAATTATCATGTCTCGTATGTGCGAATCCGACCCTGGGTTTTGTCCAATTGGCATCGATTTGTTCCAATCCAAATCACAAGGTAGGCATTCGATCACTAATCTATCTTCCTATTTATTGAATAATTGAAACCTTTTTATAATAGTAGGGCTTACAGAGTTC
>SNQJ01S0029569.1:103874-116820 GCA_010110895.2 Picea sitchensis | reverse complement strand
CACTTTTGGAGAAGGGGAAGCTCGCGACTCGGGAGGCTAATGCGTATGCCCAGGCTAATTCCCCAGCTTAGGTTCAATCTAAGTATGCTCCAGCCTCCGTTTAGGCAAACACATCTACAACAGTAGCTCCGGTGACTGCATATGCTCAGGACGAGGTTAGAACCTTTAGCTAAGGAGAAGGATAATGTGAGATCTTGCTGAAAGGAATGAGGATGCTATTTCTTAATGTGGTGATTGAGCGCGAAACATGCATCGTACGCTCAATAAAAGATCTAGTCCCACTTGACTAAGCAATTGATTCAGCAGTTTCAAAGCCATAGCCCGTAGTTCCATTTCCAGTTGAAGAACCACCGGAGTTCGAGCAGATTCAGTTCCGGATCGATATTAAGTGCCAGTTCCCGATCCATCAATTGAAGATTCAGTTCGCTCCCTAGATCGAGACCCCGATGCAGAGGTGTAGACCACATACATAATAAGCATAGGTGGAGGTAACAAAGCTAATTCCATATTCGATAACCACCCACAGAAGAAACGCAGTTCTTCCAGTCATTCATTATATATGTCATTATGCGATTTTTCATTATATATGTAATTACGCTCTCGAAGAGTAGTTTGTTAGGTCAATAGTTCGAGAAAGCCTTTTATAAGAAAGAAAACAGATAGATGTCAGGAAAATTAATTGTAACGAAGTTGACTGGCTTGCGTAACGAAGTTGACTGGCGGGCGTTGTCGAAGTCCTTTCATAGCTGTAAAGGTAGTAAAGGTAGTTCGAGATGTAAAGGTAGTTCGAGATGTAAAGATAGCCCACCAAACCCACCAAACCTACCAAACCTACCAAGATAGATATAGTAACCCTACCAAGCTAGATTCATTGACCAGGTAAGTCGTGGAAATTACCACCGATGGACAGCAACTGACCGACCAAAGGGGTGAGTGAGTTATTCACTTATATATGTAATTACGCTTCAATCAATGATTTATTTTTCTAAAAGCCTGAGCTCAAGACCTTTCCCTCCCTTCTCAATAAGGGTAAAATACTACTTTCTTCTCGCCTATCCTCATATTTCAATGATTTTACTGAGAGATAATGGGCAAACTCTACAGCTGAAGAAGAGGGCCACCTGATGGCAGGTCCCAAGCGATAGGGCTTCGACGGCAGCCAGGGATTCCGTTTCAATTGACCGCACAAACGGTGTTTAAAAGGAAACAGACAGGGATTCAGGTTCGACAGAATCGCACAAACGGCGATGGACAGGGACTAAGTTGACGTAGATCGGTTGTGCCCCGGTTCAGAAGGAGACCCTAGTTCGCCGTTGGCTATACTCTTTCGGGAGAAGATTCCTACTCGGAACACATAAACGACGGGAGATTCCTACTCTGAACTAACGGGACACATCTCATTCGAGTCCTCTTAAACATATCACTGGGTTCGGGAGAAGAAAGAGTCGGAGTCGAGACACCAATACCGGGAGTCGAGTCCTTTGGTCGAGTGCCCTTTATGCTCTATGGCCTTTATGCACTCCTGCGTTCACCAACTCCCTAACGTAGCTGACCCCTTATTATATTATAGGGGCGGGGAACACCAACTCCCTTACGTTGGTCCAACTCCCTAACGTAGGAAGGTTCCACTTTAGACATCGTATTCGGGTATCTGTTCAGAACGCATATCGATATCGGTGTTAAGAACAAAAGGTGTCGCATATTGTTAAAGCGGGGAAAGGAACAACATCCAGATAGCTGCTAATAGCTTAGCCGCACCGCTAATATAATAGGCACTCCCTTGCCGGCGCTGGGGCAGAGTCATCTCAGGTGCCCCATAGAGACTAGCCATGAAGGAAAGCCGGGCACTCCCTTCCATTCTCCTACCCTTTTTCAGAAGCAGAAGGAGACCTTTTCCTATACGAGACCAAGGGCCCTTGCTCAAGTGACCTTCCCTTGTTCAGAAGGAGACCTTCATAGCCCTATCCTCTTGTTTAGAAGGAGACCGAATTCCTCTCCCTTCCATTCCCCTATCGGCTCCCATGCCAGAAACATTGAAGAAGAATGCTTCGGCGAAAGGCCATAGGAAGAGTCAATCGAAGGGGCCAGCACCATCATGCATGCAGAGCGAGCTTGGCCCTGCTTTTTTCAGCTTTTGTCAGGTTTAGATACGGGTCGGTTTATTCATCGGACATAGTTTCGTAGCTTTCATTTTCCATCCATCTTTTTCCAACAACAACAAAGAACTCTCCAAGCACAGTGATAATTCCTTAGACGAGATAGATCTCGGAAGCGGAAAACGACTTAGTTCGCGATTGACGGGTTAGCTACTTTCGGGTACTGGCACGGGTACTTGCATTGACGGGTCGTTCCTTGCCCTCAGAGGACAAGACCTAACGAACCTTTTAATACGTATTAACACCTAACTTACACCAACAGGAGCCTGCCACAGAAGACAACGAACAAGAGAGTCGAGTAACACCAGCGAACTCACCCCGCATGAATGCTGAACCGAGTCTATTATATACGTCACATAAACCAGCATGTTCCTGCATTTCAATGTGTGACGTTTTTATTCATCCGTGTTACACATCCATCCATGCTACGCGCATAACCATCGAGATGCATCCATCCCGCACGGCGCATACCGGACTGATTCACGCACGGATTCATGACCGATAAGAAATAGCGGAGAAAACAGAACCAGATTTCTTATTCGTTCGGTGTCTTCAGCTATTGAGCTTGCTCCCGTTTCCGGGTCATTTAGGAATCTGCAGATATGGAAGAACTCAAGCTCTGTTGGGCCCCGAGATCACCAGGATCATCATAAGCGCACTGACCAGCCATCGAAATGCTATTCGTTCCGCCTGGTCTACCTAAGCCTCGTTCCTAAATGGCACCTTTCTCTTTAGTGGGCCCTAAATGAATGAGCTATGCCTTCTAAGGGATCTCTCTCGGACTATGGCGCCGAATCTTAGAAACCATTTCATTCGATCATAGCAGTATTATATATGCTATATCGGTCTCGATTCTGCTGGACTAAGTTCCTTGGCGCGAACCATCGAAACTCGCACCCGTACCGCACCAGGGAACCAACAGAATCCATGGATCGCCATTCTTCTTTTCTCATGACAAGACTTTGATAGATGAAGAGACCAATTCCTACTATACTACTAGTTCTTCTCTTTGTTCACCATTCATTTCAGTCCACTTCTCCAGGTCCATGCTTCTAGGCGCAGAAATACGAGTTTAAGGCTTTCGTCGAAATGAAGCCTTTTCGAAATGAATAGATAGATAGGCCCGGGGATAGGCCCGGGTGGGATTCTTGAGTGATCGGAGGTTAGTAAGAGTGCTGGTCTGTAATGCCTCAGGTCAAATTCGGATCTGCAGTCGGTTTATTACTAGAAGAATATTCCAGGCTTTTAATTTAAAGGTGCAGCGCAGCTTTTAAGTGAAAAGCATCAAATAAAGACGACAAAGCTGTTCGGTTCGTTCCGGTTGAGTTGTTCATTGTTCCCGGTTCGATTCAAACTGGTTCTCCTAGGCGCAGAGCCGAGATGCAACATTGCTAACAGAAGAATGAAGAGGCGCTGGCTGCTAATCACTGAATTTCCAATTCACATTAGATTCACCCAATCTGGTTGTCGCTGGTGACAGGGCAGGCGGCACCTCACCCCTGATGATCCAGTAATTCATAGTGTGGATTACTTCACGTTGTTTCTGTATTTTGGGCCTTCCCGATCGATTTGTTTCGGTTCCCGCTCGCTATGCCCGGTGCTTCTTCCCTTCTATTCGGTGGTCCTGCTTCCCCAACCTCTTCTTCCTCGACCGGTTGTTGGAGGTAGACCCGCTAGCTGTCAAGATGGATAGATTCAGTCAGGAGCTGGTTAGTCCGCTGTCCAAAAGTGCCCGAGTGAGTGCCCATTCCGGAGCGCTCTCCTTATTAGAAGGTTCGCTGGGGGTGAGTGCCCATATTACATAGCTACAGCTTTCCCGGTTTGAAATAGTAAGCAGTGCCTATAATAACACATATCATATGACGTATATAAGCGAATCATTAGTTGGGCTTGAGATTCTTTCTAATTCGATCTATTCTTTTTAATTTGATCAAAAGGATCTTCAGTTGTCTGTCTTTCCGCGTGTACTGTACGATTACCGGTCGAGTGCACTCTCTATCCTCTTTTGACCTGTCGTTCAAACGTTTCATTTCGATAGGTCGTCGAGTCCTCATGCTATCTCTAAAAGAGAGGTCGAGTCTTATGATGTAAGTAAAAAGACTGCTCAACTTGAGGTTGTTTGAAAGAAGGTGGAAGGTCGAGCAAGGTGACTTCCTCTCCCTCAACCTATCCAGAACGCAAGTCTTATTACTCCGAAACGCAATAATGGACAATCAATTTTGAGACAGTTGCTCGGTCGAGAGGGTCGTACGCCTCCGCATTCATGCAGTCGTATAAAAAGGCTTCGTTGTCGCTCACTCCTGCCCAACCGATAGGGACGCCT
Organism: Picea sitchensis; assembly: GCA_010110895.2. Classification (NCBI taxonomy): domain Eukaryota; kingdom Viridiplantae; phylum Streptophyta; class Pinopsida; order Pinales; family Pinaceae; genus Picea; species Picea sitchensis. The sequence goes on along the minus strand of SNQJ01S0029569.1, from coordinate 112,341 downwards.
ACCCAGCACTCACTAAGCTATTGCAGCATCTATGTAGCGCACGAGCTGGGTTGAGCGTAGCGTTCGTACAGTCTTCAGGTTCTGTTCCTTCACTTCATCGCTCCGGTGAAAATCCCGGCTCCTTCCTGGCCCTTCTGCCGGCCCAGCGCGTGTATGGTTGGGATTAGAACATTCTTAATCAATCGGTTATAAAGTGATGCCTTTTTTACTAGTTCTTCAATTAGAAGGGTAGGCTTTATCTAGTTGGTGATCCTCGACTAGAATTAGGTAGGCTAGGCGTTGATCTAGTTGGTGATGCTCTCGCGCGCCACTTACCATCCATTTCTTTTCTTTATTCTAAGGCGATAAATTCAGGCGTCCACCTCGTTGCACGATAGGAACTACCTACCCACCCCCTCAGTCAGATAGCTAGTGGGGTGGGTAAAGCAATAAGTAGCCAAACTCCCTTCCGTATTCCCTTTCATGCATGCTACCGTCGTTAGACATATGTACGAGTTTAGTCGACACCTATCTAACTTTCACTAATTAGATTGATTGGGCTGGTCTTAGTCACCATAGACCATATGAACCATAAACAATATGAACCATAGATTCATTCATTCCTTGGGAAGCACTGGGATAAGGAAAGGAGATACCAACCACCCATTCCCACCCCAACCCAACACGGTTCTCCTTTCTACTTGATGGATTTTATTTCTTGGGCTTGGAAAAGGACTGGACCCGGCACCCGCACCCGCAATGACCCGCACCCGCTTGGTATAGCACGCGAAGCCACCCACCGCCACACCCGGGGCAGCAGCGAGAGTGACTGGATGGATTGATTTATGGACAGATACCGGATGAAACAAGATTCACAGGTTGGGACAGAGCTAGGCAGGCAGGAATAATCTATCTGAAGAAAAAAGCGATGGAACGCAGTTTTTATTATAAAGTTGGGGTTATTTCGGGTCTCCCCGACACCCAAAATCTGTCTGAAAGAAAAAGCATCAGGCCAAAGGCGCATGGAAAGGGTGGGTTTCGCTAACAAAAAATTACAGTTAATATGCCCGATGTGGTCCAACCCTTCGAAGGGTGGAAAATGGCGTGTAAGCGCGTTTGAAGCGCACTTCTGACCTCCAAGCAAGGATTTACTTATCGGAGTTAATACCTCTCCTCATTCCTGAGGTTAAGACCCCCTACTTCTCAGACTTAGCCTCACTTCAATAGACCAACCTACTTATCGGACCTTAGCCTCACTTCAATATAACACGCCTTATCGGATCGGACTTAGCCCTCGCTTTTGCCTTCCTTAATATTACACATGCCTTATCGGACTTAGCCTCCCTTCAATGTACACACGCCTTATCGGACCTTAGCCCTCCCTTTACCTTCCTGAATGTAGACCCACCTCATTTGGATAAGTTGGATCAACAGACTCGACTGAACCAACTACTGCATCAACTGCTGCCTCAACGTCATTAATCAACGCAGTGGAAGCCGAGCGCAATGAGGGGGATGGATGGTTGTTGTTTCACTAACTGATTGATCCACCCACTGATTTATCCCTTCCTGGCTGGCTTGAAGGGAGGGTTATTGGCCACTTCGGATCGGGAGACTTTATGAATCGCCCCGCCTATCCGACGAAGCAGTGGATCAAGTGGCTTTAGGATGGGTATTTCAAACACTAAAGGGATCAATGACTTTCTGATCAGGAAACTATCTATAAGGTCCGCATGCGTACTCCGGTTCAATGCTTGGTTCGCACCCTTTCTTTCTTTTTTTAAATGCCACACAATAGTATAGTATCACCCACCAAGCAAGGAAGGACTAAAAAACCACTCTAAGTCTAAGTCCGTAACGCCTCTGCCCAATCTCGTTGACCATTCATTCCTCGTTCTTTGATCGATTGATTGCTTCGATGCAAGGGATGCTGCTTTTATGCNGTTAGCGGGACTGCGAGCGGTGTTGTTTATTCACTATACTTTGACGAAAGCGATAACTAGAGATTTGGTCATGGGAGAGCTATTTAATCAACAGGATGTAGAGGAAGACCCATGATTCAACCTGGCCTCCTGAATCGAACCTCGTCACCCACCTACTATTCTTTCAATTAGAGACTGTTCCTAGTCTAGTCTAAACATAGCAAACTAGGTTCTTCATCAAAGACCTCGCCTTCACTTTTGATAGGACCATCACAAGGTTTTCCCTAGGGTTCAATAAAAAGAAAGGAGCACTGGTGATTCGTTGCAGGGGAATAGTAGTTGTTGGCATGAGCATGAGTTGTTCCTTCCCTACCTTTACCCTACTTACGGTACCTATACCCTGTAGTCGACCAATTACAATTTCTTTATGGGGCAACAAATGACCTTACAAACTCTTCACTGAAAGATAATGCAATAGAGATGTGAATCCATTACTCTGAATGGGGGGCTCTATTCTGTTTTGGTTAGCTGCTTAGTCCACTATTTGAAATGTCAAGACCAACAATTTCATGTCAAATCCCCTCTATGGACCACTCTTCTTTTTGTGAGTTTGCTGGTTTGTTTCTCTATGAGTGTATAATGTGATATCAATTGTTGAGAGCCGCAAACAAGATTTATAGCATATATCTAATAATAAAGAAACAATTTGATAGATGTCCAAGCATCATGCAATTAAAGAACAACAGATAAAGAGCATTGAAATCAGTGGATCTGACCTTGCCCCCCCTCATCAATAAGTAACTTGGACTAGCGACTACGTTCCTCTCCCCTATGGTCGAGCGTTAAAACCCTTTTATTCAACATGCAAAGGTATACAACCATATATCAGAGTTGTTGTAGCTTGTGGTTGGCAGAAAACACCTGTAGTGACCTCTTTGAATGAGCAGATGTGTATATATGGAAGCCTCCTTGCCTACTGTAGCATGCTGCCTCTATTATGGTATGAGAAGTGTAGCAGCAATTTAGAACATGTGCCCAGATCTGTTAAGCCATCCTTGCTCTAGCATAATATAACCATAGTTATTTAAAGAGGAGATTAAAGATTGCACCAACAGTATAAACCATTAATATAACCCACAAATAAACCCTATCTTGTTGCAGATCTGAGACTTAATATAGCAGAGACAGACTTTGGGTGGTTGTAGTGGCCCTTTTCTAAGCACGCGGGATAAATCTACTTAGCAGTCTTGATGGTGGATGTCAGATCTGTGCCCAGTGGCTGTTCTATTGGCATCTATACCTTCAGTGCACCCTCCTCACAGCTCCACTCCTGTCCACCCTCGATACTACTGCCTACAAGTCAGATATCGGCCAGCAAAGAAGGATCACGCCCCCTAGCTTCGGTGGAATCCAGTTGTATCTGTACGGAATTCCTCTGTTTCCCAGGTGACTAATTCTCAGCCCTACAGGGCCAATCAGAGATCAACATTATTGAATCATTCATCATATACCCATACAAGCAGGTATTTATTTCAATTGATTCACGCTTGTTTTTATACGAGTCATTTCATTATCCTCTCTCTTTATCTATGCTATCTATCTATGCTATGAATGCGGATTGAAAACATACAGAAGGCGGAATGAACTAAATGGGGTAATGCGTGGATGCGGGAATGGGTATTGGTAGAATGTGAGACTGCGGGTTACTGTTGTAGTATTGGTTCCTGAAAGCTGGGAATGATCGGTACATGAGATTTACTTAATATCGGGGCGTGTGATTGGGAGTTTATTGGGATTATAGATAAGATCAATTGGAAAGAGAGCTAATTATTCTGTATGGCCTCTATTTGGGTAGATGTTTCCTGTTGCCGGTGGGAACGCCTATTCTGGAGATGGGGCAGTATCAATCAAATCCAATCAATCAATGCCTTCCCGTCAAAATGTCTGTTGGCTTCCATCCTTTTCTTTTGTGCACCCCTCTAAGAAGACTGTTCTGTTGTGCTCCCCCTCTCATAAGCTCTTGCCCCTCTCTCTAAGGAGACTGCCCCTCGATCAATAAAGTGAATCAAGAAATCTAGCACTCCCTCTATAAAAAAGAGGTAAGACGTTATAAGAGCGTATCTAAGCAGCTACGTGTAATAAGCACATACCACAAACCTAGCAGTCAGCTCAGTCTTGTGTTTTCATTCATTGGTGGGTAGGTTGTATCCCATTCAAGGTTACACCTTTCTTTCACTATGTACAAGCTTGTGAATACAAGTTATCATATCATTTCTGCGAATCTGAAGAAAGTAAGAGAAAGACGGACAAAGTGGGAGTGTTTTATTCTCGCCCCATATATGCCAGGCCCTCAGACTTTAATCTGCCAATCGTACCAGCATAATTCTTCCCCCTAATTGAGGTAGTCATACAAGTGGGTTTTGTCCCTCCCTTCTTCCTACATGTCTCTTTCCGCAGACCTGATACGCGGGCCATCACATCATACGCGGGGATATGTTAAGATACCTAAAATTTAGGGATAGCCTTAATAGATCTGATCCTCTCTTTCTATATGTAAATACCTTTTCTTCCGCATACCCCTATCTCGGGGACCTACCTATCACCAAGCACAATGACATAGATCAAGGCTTTTCCGTAGGCCTACCTTCCTTTGAGGTGAGGAGACCGCTAGCAGCAGGACCTACCACCTGAGTTAGGCCAGACAAGCACCACATACATCTCTTTATATAAGTTAGTCCCACCCCAGCCAGTACAACAACATCGTATTATAATACTAGTTTCTTTCTTGAAGATCACTTTCGCCTACCGCAGGGGCTTATCTTATATCTACTTACTCATATGATGTACAATATCCATCCTTAATGCGAGCCATCATTGATATAAGCACTTCAGTTTGATTGAGCCAGCTAAGGGCCTTGGATTCTAGGGTTCCAGAAGGGCCTCCAAGCAGCTCTAATCTCACTCCTAACTTAAAAGGTATCACTTCCATTCTGCCTGCTAAGGCCCTCATTCTACTAATCAAGGTAAAGTCTTCACCTGTAGTGTAGGGGCAGGTCTTCATTAGCGTGATCAAGTATTCTTAACACTTCGATTTGAAAACTCCAATAAGTGAAGTTCATTATTCACTCCTTCCCTTAGGTCACTAGAGCGAACAGATTAAAACACCAAACCTTAGTTACCCATATGATACGAGGTCTTACTTGAGGTCCAGCTCTTTCCTCTCTTAAGTCTCTTAGTTTACGATAACATCTTCTAGTAGCCTTCGAGTTGACAACGTATGGCTTGGCTCTTTCAACTTCCTATGTCGGGAAGAGCTACCAGCCAGTTTACAGCTGCTAGTGCCATGAATAAAGTGCTAGGTTAGGGGAAGGAAGAAGCGGATAGGCCTATTTATGAACTGAGAGTGCGAGAGGCCTGTTTAGTTTATTAGCCTATTTGTTGTTTCGTATAGAAGGAAGAGGCAGTTGTACGTCCATACCTCAGCCCTAATCAAAGTAGATCCATGCCTAAACAGGATGGAAGGAATGCTTTTCCATACCTCCACTCATAAAGAACCACCTCCCCACCCCAAAAGGGCTCCTCCTTATAGCTTGGATCTGAGCGAAAAAGGGCGCAAGCTGACTCGCTACCGCTCAATCAGCTGAGTAACATCTTTTTTTATTGGAATATTTCTAAATTCTCTCCTCTTTCGGTACGCTTTTGCTTTTCTACCCTACCTATATCCCCTCCAGGGGTAGGAAAAGGTCAAGATGACCGTCGTCGATGACCGTAGCCAATGACCTGAGCATTTATAATAGAGGAATGGCTTGGCTGTTTAGATTGGTTTGATGGCTTTATTCGTCTACCTAATCCCCTGTGGTGTGGGAGGCTCGCCCACGATGAAGAGGCTTCGATATTTCCTAAAGTATTCGTATTTATTCATAGGCACTAATGTCGTTAGTACTGGGTTTTTCCACCATTCATTAGCATATTTCCGGTAAGGAAGGAGATGTTTGGGGCTTTCCTCATGACTTGCTGGAACGAGCTTGCCTAAGTTAATCATTATCTAATCAAAAGGAACAAGGTGTTCCCAGGAAGGTAAGGCATAATCGCCACAAACCAGTGACAACACTCCCAACCACAGGATATATTGAAGGAAACGAGAAGAGCATGAATCGATTGGASTGGGAAGGGAAGGTGAAACCAATCACGACCARGTGTGGGCAGTTTTCCCTAGTTAAACGAGAGAAATCCAGGATACAGCTAGATAGAGTTATTGGGATGAGAAAGGTTGGGGCTAGTGCCACGCACGGAGACGGTCGGAGCTCTACACCCCAGTCCATAGGTAATAGTTTCGGTCTTGTATATTTTATTTTATTTGTTAGCTAGTTGGCTGACTTGAGGAGACTTGCCTTAACGCTTCATTTACCTACAAGCTAAAGGAAGGATCCAATTGGTTAATGGTATAACCTCACCTTCTCACACCTATCTCCCTTAATAGTTGGTTAACGGTATAACCTCGCCTTCCTACACCACCAACTTGTCTTTCTTTATAGCCTAAGAGCGTGAGTGAGGAACCCTCTCTCTCGCCTAACTTATATCTTTCCCATGAACGCGAGTCATAAGCCTTACCTACATTCCTTCTCCCTCCATAGAGTTTAAGAAGTAGTTAAAGATGATAGACTTATATTAATTTAGTATATGTGAACAAATTATGGCCTAACTAAGAAATTCTTCATGAACAATTCATAAATTCTCAGGGTGGGAATAATAGCTTCATATCCCCTGGCCACTGTGCTTCCCTCTGTCTATCGAGGTGCCTCATGTTGGTTATTGGTTATGTGTTGTGAGCTAGGTGTAATTGATCGATGTTGCTTCCTTCCTCTTCATGCACTCTCTCCGGTGTGTTTTACCGCCGATGGATGTGTTGGTTATAGCGTGTTTGGTGATCACATTGCTATGTTTGTTCGTATTGGTGATCTTAGGTGTGTGTGTGCTCTTGTTTGCCGTTGTTTTCGAAACTTGTTTCATGCGCTTTACATTGGAAATCGTGTTTAGTTCTGTTGGTTAGCTGGTGTGTGACTGTTATAGTTACTCTGTCCATCCTCATGTTGGTTAGGTTGCAGTATGAGGGTCCGGAACCACCTGATCGTACTCCTTACTCTAGCTATCAAACTGGAACTAGGTAAGTGGATCAATGGGTTCTGATTCAACCAGTGTTGAAACGCTTCTCGATCTCAATCTACCCATGTATCTACCTAGCTTCTGGTGCTGGTGGTTATGGATTTGGATCTAGGCGAGGTGGGGGCGAATCAACTCACAACTGGCTATGATCCTGCCTTTCCCGCTGGTGAGATGGGAACTAGGTAAGATGGATCTACTGAATTTGGAAGCTTGGAACTGGCTATGGCTCTCGATCTTCATCTTGAACTGCTGCAGCCATTGATGCTGGGGTGCTACTGAAATAATTGATCAATTTACTGTAAAAAGGCACTGCTGAAACCACACTCTTTTTCGGCCTAATGTCGATTGAGTAGTTCATCCTAATTAGGAAATGGTTCCTAAGCTGAATGGCCAATTCAACCTATTTACTCCAATTACTTATGTATCGCTCAGGGATTCTTTTGGTTCTTTATAACGCAATAAAAGCAAAATATAGCTTTTGTTTCAATTGTCACAATTCCAAAACCAACTATTAAGCGGATAACACAACTATGTCGCTACTACTTAATAATCGTTCAAGACTGCGCTGCAGTAATAATAAGGTTGTGCTGCTTGTACTAAGTTGTTCAACCTAAGTCAATATTGAAACTTGTTTCAAAATACTTCCCTACTCTTTTGAGTTTGATGAGCGAGATCTAGAGTCTGATGTTAGGGATCGTGATAGGGATTCAGTAAGTTATCGAGAGAGATCATCTGAGCCAACAACAGATCGGAATACATAGCCATATGTTTATGTTCTAACATATCCTATTGGTTAGGATTCTTCGGTAGTAGTAGCTACAATAGATACCGGGATAGCCCATATAGTCTATACAGACTCTGTGAGAGGTGGGACCGAGTGCTCCTAGCTAGCGTAGAATATACCGTATATAGAGTCTAATATACCGCATATGGAGTAGAGTTCCTAGCCTGTTCCGAGTTTTTGCACAACCACTATTGATTCAGTTGAATATCCAAGTGCATCCCTTCCATTTATAAAACCAGATTCGGATGCTAGAGAGCGAGATACAGATGCACCAGTAGCAAAGGCAAAGGTAGCTAGAGCATAGGTAGCTTATCAAGTAGTAGTAGTCCTACCAGCAACAATAGTTTAAGCATCGAAGCCACCAGGACGTATGTATAGAGAAGCCACAAGCACTTTATTGGATTTGCACCAACACTTGGCTTAGCCATTGATTATGCAGTTTATTACGCTCTTTATTCTGTTGTTTAAGTAGTTGGTTCAGCAGTGGATTCTTTCGATCCAACAAATTACCCAGGACCAGATGATTCATTAGTTCCATCTCCTTAGCCATAATGAAGATCCATATTGATACCCAGAAGCAGAGCCAGAAGCTTAAGAACCAGTTGGATAGCCAGTCCCA
>SNQJ01S0029569.1:54604-69693 GCA_010110895.2 Picea sitchensis | reverse complement strand
TTTCGCTTAGGCGCAAAGAGAATTCAGCCTCAAATGAGGAGGCTTAAGCTATCATGGCAGTAGGTTCAGATGGATTTACTACCTCAGGAATCTGGTGGTAGAACTTGCAGAAGTGAGTGGTAAACTCCGTGACAGATTCACCGTGTACCTTTTTAAGGGAATTTACCTCCATGAGATATTGCTTTTGATCTTTTCTGAGTCCACATTTATTCAATAATTTTTCATGGAAATTAACCCAATGAAGGATAGAACCATTCGGTCAATTTCAGAACCATATCCGTAAATGACCTAAAGAACCCCTTACGAGAAAGAGGAGACCAAGAGGAACCTGCCGTGAGGAACACCTTCCGTGAGGACCGGAAAAAGTAACTGACTGGAAAAGAATAGTCTTTCATTGGGTAATGTCCGATGGATCTCTACTAATCTTATTATATTTATAAAAGGAGATTGAGAAGGAGCGCAATCCGTTACCCGGATGCACCGCGGTAGGCAGCTTAGAGTAGTTACCACCCCAACACCGGAAAATGCTTCATTCGAGCGCAGATACTTCAGATTGGGACCCGGGTCTACCCGCTATAGTTCCCCGCGTATTATTAAGTAATTGAGAAAGTGCCTCTAAATTACTCATCGGGAGGAAGGGGGNTATATAATAAGTAAATGATAATAATAAGTAGTTATTGATTATTCAAGGGACGCATCCTTTCATGGATGGTCACCTTATGTTCCCTATATATAGAACACTCATTATTGTAATAATATATCGAATATCTCTCATATCTCATATGAATAAAAACCAACAAGATATTCTTGCTGTCAGATCGATATTATAGTGATTAGTGTTATCCTTGATAAATTATGGGTATTTGAAAATTCACCAACAAAGAAACTGTATAACAAATAAATACAGAAACAAAATAAAACAGAAATGATGTAACAAAGCATCAAATGATTTATTTTAAGATAGAAGGATGAAATATTTTCCTATAGATTGTACCCCAAGTTTGTTGTATGGTTATGTGACAGGCCATGGCCATTATTTTCACCCTAACTTCTGTTAGTTGTGAACCTCAACGTAGTAGTGACTGTACACTGCCAATTGTACGAGTCTGTTAGGATTCCTATTAGGTTCTTGATCTTCTTGATTTGCTGGAGCTTATTTAGCTCAACTCTTTTCCCTTAATGAAATGCGCTCTGCACTTTCTTGTTTTCAACCTGTCTTCTCTATATTATCTTCTTTACTTCGTATTTTGTCATGGTATCAGAGCTTAGGACGTAAGCCTCTTCACAGAGCTTGGAGAGCAGCGCGATCCCAAGAGGAAGAGTGCAGAGAATATGTTGTCTCGCAGACGAGAGCGCGGGAGCTAAGACTCTTCACAGATGCCTGGAGAGCAGTCCGCAATTTGCTAAAGGAGCACTGGAGACAACAGTCTGCTCAAAAGATCCTTGGAGACAGTAAAGCGTGAGGAAGCAACCTTGCAGAAGGACGAAGTGTTTAAAGATTCGTGAAATCCATGCTTCAGAAGGAAGTTGCAGTCCTAGTAGAGGAGAAGCTACAACAACCGTTAGATTGGCCTCGGGAATAGATCTGGGTCGCTAAATCAAAGATCAGAAAGGACGAGGAGCATGCAGAGTAGCCAAATATATCTCAACCATTAGATGTGAGTACGAGAGAAAGTAGCCGTCAGATCAAGCAAAGATTAAGTCATGACTGTCAGATCTCATTGAAGGGAGATCGATGGGGGAAAGCCATTGCGGAAATTGAAAGGGAAATTAAAGAGGGTGCAAGTTCAGACTTTGCAATCCCTCAGGATCGTTGATCTTGCTAGATCAACAGATGAACAATGGATATCGATCCCACTATGGACGAGCATCTTCACATTGCGGAGATCAGATAGGAAATTAAAGCGTGAGAAAGTTGAGTTTCCGTAATCACTCGTGGCCGTTGATCTTCACGGTCCATTAAAACACGATTGTCGATCTTGCAAGGTGAGATAAATGCCCAAAGGTTAAGCCGAGGTCACAGCTCGTGGTCACATGTAGAGAAGACAGAGCGAACTTCGTGCAAGGGTTAGATCCAAGCAGGCGACACATGTTAGACTATCCATGTATTTGGTGATCTGGTGCTTAGAAGGATAGTTGGTATTATGCATTAAAGAATCCTTGAAGCCAATCTGCACCGTCGTATTGGAGGACACATGGCGTTCGATCAATGCTTCATTGGTTCGCTGTTCGGGAGAAATCAAGTGTGGAGGTAGAAAAACTCCCAAAGTCATGAAGGCACAAAGTAAATCTGAACCGTTGAAGGTCGAGGACACGTGTTGATAGATCTGACACTCTAGAAAGTTAACACTTCAGAGGTTTGTGGTGTTGTGCATCTCAGAACTCCTGAAGCTCGGCATTCCGAAGTAAATCTCAGTCGTCCAATCAAGAGGACACGTGGAGGTAGATCTCACACTTCGTGAGTTCGCTAATTTGGCACTCCGGAGGATTGCTAGTAATGCGCATGAGAAGTCCTGAAGTCCCAAAGTGCTCGGAGCTCATGAAGTAGTTCTTTTTTGGGGATTAGCACCTGGTTTTTAGCCCGTGGCCATATGAGGATTTAAAATTTTCTTTTCATTAAAAAGAAATAAGCATTGTCCCATGAGAAAACTCAGTTAGCTCGTTTTCACCATTAAAGTGTTACAATCCATAAAGAACCTATCTTGGAGTTCTTTCTCTGAAAGATCTTATGCTTGGATAATCAGATCCAGCAAGATCCATACTAGGAAATAAGAAATTTCCTGTAGATCTAATTTTTTAAAAGAGTCTAGAGCCCGAATTTCGTTGTATGTTTGCATCAAGCGGTATCAGTGTGACGAGATAGAATAGTCGATCCACAAGTGTGATCGAATTGTTGAATGAACAACCAAGAAACGCTATCATGGGTCAGCAAAGACGACTCAAGAAGTCCAGAAGAGATCTCAGACAAATCTGGAAAGAGAACAAAGAAATGGCAGGATATTTTTGCAAAGACAAATGAAGAGGTTCCAGTTGTGCCTGAGGAGCTCACACAGGAAGAATATCATAGGAAAATTGATGATATTTGGAGCAACATGAGCATGAATCTACCATTACCGCCACAGTATAATGGTAATAATTTTAAATGTTGGTCTGTTAGAATGAATGCTTTTTTGTGTCTTGTAGACTGTTATCATATTCTACATGATCAGGAAAGGGATGCATTAGCATTGCAGGTCATCCAACAAGCCTTGGATGACAGTATGCTGCACAAGTTTGCAACAACATATTTGAAAGAAGTTTGGAGTATTCTGGAAACAGAGTACAGTGAAAGAGGGAGCAACGATTTATCGAATGTTTCCACAATGGAAGAAGCATCTGTGTCTGAAGCAGAGCTATCGAATGAACAAAATGAAGGAGCATTTGTGCCTGAAGCAGAGCTACCAGAGAAAGAGAAAAAAGGTGCATCTGTGTGTGAAACAGAGCATGAGAAAATTGCAGAAATTGATGGTGAAGCTATCAGTACAGCAACCCGCATTGATGAAATGCTTCCAGTAATGTTTGTTGATGACAACAAAGGATCAACATCAATGATTTTTTCTGAACATTGTGTAGAAATTGGCCTCATTGAAACAGAGGTAAGAACTCTTGAAGTTGAATTTGATGATGATAACCTATCTTATGATGAGTACCTTCAGATAATGGAAGAGAAGAAGAAAATTGATGAATTGATTCTTGGAGGAGGAAACTACTTGGCATTCAGAACCAAGTGGATGATTTGGTGATTGCAGAAGTAGTGCTTGAAAGAAGGTTTGATGACAGTATCATTCAAGCTACTACACTTATGGATGCCAATGAAGCAGTTGAAGCAGAGGATAATGTTGTTGATGTAGATTCGAAATGTATTGAACAATCAATCTATGATGACGATGATGGTAACTGCTCTCAGAAAGAAAAGAAAGAAGAGAACCAATGGGGTTCCTGTTATAATTTTGTATATCAGATTGACAAGTTGTTTGAGTATGCAGGAGAGCTGTCAGAAGAAGACAATGAGGACATGGATGAAGATTTTAATGAAGACCAGTTTGAAACCATCTTCATGCAATGGAGTTTTGAAGAAATCAGATTTTATTTTGAGTTAATGTGGAAGCAGTCCGCTGATTGTATAGCCCAAGCTATGAAGGGCATTGATGATAGTTTGCAGCGGTGGCATCAACCCACTGTCAAAGACAAATTTGCTGCAGAATAAGATGAAATAAACATGCATAAGGAGCCTGATCAAATTCTGAATATGAAGTTGCAGCGACAAAGACAAATGGAAAAGCACGGAGCCTTCAGTATCAATGCCAAAATAAAAAAAATGACCAGATTAGAACAATACAGAGTTTGGAAGAAGAGAAAGAAGAAACCCAACTCAAGTGAAAAGTTGAAGTCTAGTTTTATTGTTATGTATTGTAAGCCTACCTGAGACATAGACCAACAGTCATTTGCATTTCTGAATTTATTTTGCTAAAATCCATTAGGTAAATCCATTTTTTGATTTCCAAATGCAGCACTTAGGCTTTATCAGTGCTGATGTCTGTAGTATGGACACGTTTAGTTTAAGAGGGAGTGTTAGTTGTAAACCCCCAACGTCGAGTTTAAGAGGGAGTGTTAGTTGTAAACCTCAACGTAGTAGTGACTGTACACTGCCAGCTGTACGAGTCCGTTAGGATTCCTATCAGGTTCTTGATCTTCTTGATTTGCTATAGCTTATTTCAGCTCTTTTCCCTTAATGAAATGCGCTCTGCACATTTTTGTTTCCAACCTGTATTCTCTGTATTATCTTCTTTAATTCTTATTTTGTCATCTTCTTCCTTCACTCACGACATTTTTAATTGCACATTTATGTCTGTCAAGAACAAGTCCAAACTACTAAACTCTGTTAGCTTGGACTTCCTCTTTTCTTTGCTTATGAAAAGCTTTAAAAAGTGATCATATTAAACAAACAAGGCAACACAGATCTTATTGCCCTTGACTTTGTTTTTATTCTCCTTACAGGTAAAAGAGAGATTTCATTACATCATTACATCATTATTCCCTAGATAATTACATCATGCCTTAATAAGGCACTTTATCCACCTTGTTGATTTGAACAGGTTTACATTCTAATCTAATACTGAGTCAGGGCTTAGCTACTGGAACTCTTATCATTGATTAGATACTTCTCTTGACTATGAATCACCCACGAACTCCACAGTTTCACTGGTAATCGACAAAATCAAGCACACTTGACCAATTCTGTATCTAGAACTCCAGGCACTTCATGTAATCAGTTCAACTTGAACTGTAGCACCTACCCTATGAGCATAGTTACCAAATTTGGCTCACTGAAAAACTCGGTGAGGCAAAAGAGTAAGAGGTTGACTCAGCTTTGGAAAAACCCAGTAAAAGCTTGGGTAGTACAACACTATAAAATATATACAGTTTTGATTAAGAAAGAAATTTTCATTAATTTGAAATAAATCCATGCCCATATATGCAAAATATTAATATATGTCATGACTTAAGAATGGCAAGCATTTCATATTTCTACACCTTGGTCTGCCTCAGCATTGAGAAAATATAAGTTTCCTGGTGGAAAATAAGAACTTCCTTGACCAGTGATTTAGATGTTAGATCTACATCTTTCAACTCAATTTCCCCATGAGTTCCCTGGTGGAAAATAAGAACTTCCTTGACCAGTGAGTTAGATGTTAGATCTACATATTTCAACTCAATTTCCCCATGATCTGTACCTCCTCTTGCAATAATGTCGAAATTTTCTATTCTAGAGATCCTACAATATACATTAATAGATATTAGATAATAGAAAGAAAACAATGAAAATAATAGAAAACACTTGTTTTGACCTTGTATCTACTTGATGTGAATTTGAAGAATATAGAGGACAAATAAAAGATCATTTAAGTGCTTTTGTGCTCACTGCTAACCAATTGCGCTTTTTAGAGTGATTTTTCTTAGACATTCTCTAGTTGGCACCACAGGTTTGACTTAGGGTGCAGATGAAAATTTCTTAAATTCATGGCTATCACTGCCAAATTTTTCCACCATAGACCTAGGAAGGATGATATACCATATTACATTAATAAAAATAAATAAATTAGATATAGAAATAAAGAAAATTACATGAAATTTTATGAAAGCAACAATTGTACATGACAAACTATTATTTTTTTCTCAAATTGCATTAGCAAAGGAAAACACTTGTGTCAAGGTCCTGTAATATTGCAGTTGTCTAATGACATGGCTTTGAATTTATTAATTTGGTCGAACACCTATCAATTCACATCAATAAGCCTTTAGTCACTTTCTCACTTTTGTTGAATCTATCCTTATCATGAAAGTATATTGGGTTTAAAAAGTACCTGTCGACATGTAAAGGGGAAATCAACTGTTTATCCCATCTAGTGCCAATTATTTGTCACAGAGGTAGGGGATGCACTCTCTGTGTTCCTGGGAAAGGGTACTCCAAGAGGGGCATTTCCCTGCATAAGCACCATTTGAGGACCTTGGAATAGCACAAACCTACCTTCAAAGATTATCCATGGTCACACCACTTTGGACATAGAGTCGTGCAATCAACTGCTAAGTGACTAACATTTATTGACATATACAATTCCTCGGCGGTTTTGTTGGAGTTCACTGTAGAACACAATAGCTTCTTAGCCATAAAATGAGTTTAAGAGACAATCCTTAAATCCATTCTGTTCAGTTAGAGTAGGAAGACCATATTGCTAAATCTTTAGGTATTAGTTAACTAGCTACCATCTCATCTAATTCTTTCATTTTTTCCATGAAAGGGTGGTAGTGTTGTTTTGACTTTTGTCATTTTGTGTTTTTCCTCTGTGAGATTTTTAAGTTTCTGCTGTGTGACGGGTTGAGTGCTGGTGTAGGATTAGAAAATTTCAATGGTTTACGTTTAAACACTCATATATTTTGATTTTAAACTTTTAGTATTTTTGGGCAGTGTCCCCTAGAATTTGGGGAGTGCTTCCATACGTCCCCCAGATGTGTTTCCTTGCTCCTGCATCTTGGAAACTTGGGGGAACATTGGTATTTACCCTCATCCTCCCCATATATCCTTGATGTCCTGCTTGGCCTTCTTCTCCATGCACATAGTTGATGCGGCCCTTATCTAAGATCCTCTTAAAAATATATATGCACACTCCCATAATAAAATGGGCACACTCCTCATCTCATATTTGCATAATTTCTCTTCGTGTGTTTTATGCAAGTATATTTACATCACTGTGACTGCACTCTCTTCTTGTGTTTTACTTGTATGCAAGTATCTTTACATTGCTGATTGTGATCATATTGTAACTACTATCGTGATGATGCTTAAATGGTTCCCATAGGAGATCACTATGGAAGTTATGTGCTATCTAGGCATGATTAGGAGACTTCCAAGTCTAGGGCGTTTCCCTGCATAAGCACCATTGTGAGGACCTTGTAATCACACAAACCTACCATCAAAGATTATGCATGGTCACACCGAGTCGGGCAATCAGCTGCTAAGTGACTAACATTTATTGATATATGCAATTCCTGGGTGATTTTGTTGGAGTTCACTATAGAACACAGTAGCTTCTTAGCCATAAAGTGAGTTTAAGAGACAATCCTTAAATCCATTCCATTCAGTTAAAGCAGAAAGACCATATTGCTAAATCTTTGGGTACTAGTTAACTAGCTACCATCTCATCTAATTCTTTCATTTCTACCATGAAAGGGTGGTAGTGTTGTTTTGACTTTTGTCATTTATGGATTTTATATTTTCTGACTCTTGAATAGCAAACAAGGGATATTCATATGCTAAAATTTTGACATGTACACGATGGTGGTATTGAGTGGAGTCATTCTCTTTGTTTGGGTTGGTAAACTAGTGAAGTTGGTAAACCCTTTTCACTAGTGGTTACAAAACTCCTTATAATATCAGCTTCACAACACGACGATCTTTGGCTATGAGGCCACGACTGAGGGTCATCTACTCTGTCAAATCACTCAGGTTTGCACTCATCCTCATTTGCAAAGAATCAGCATGAGGATCAACATTAACAACACCTCTTC
Organism: Picea sitchensis; assembly: GCA_010110895.2. Taxonomy (NCBI): domain Eukaryota; kingdom Viridiplantae; phylum Streptophyta; class Pinopsida; order Pinales; family Pinaceae; genus Picea; species Picea sitchensis. The sequence goes on along the minus strand of SNQJ01S0029569.1, from coordinate 61,587 downwards.
ATTAGCATGAAATGAATGTTTATTGCATTAACACGATTTCACACCCCAAAAAGACTTGGTCAACCCCATTATGATGGGGTATCAAGTGGAATCATTTTTTTTTTGGAGGTTGATGAACCCCTTTTTGACTGGAGAGGGTATAAAACTCCTTACGATATCAACTTTACCACATGGTGACCTTGCTATGGATGGTGAACCCACCATTGAGGGGTATCTATTTATCAAAGCTGCCCAGGACTTGCACCTGCCTTCCTCTGCAAACACTGCATTAGCATGGTGCCCACCATTAAAAACACCTTTGCATTAGCATGAAACTAGTGTTTATTGCATTAACATGACCTCACACTTTGGAAATATTTTGTCAACTACGTTATGATGGGGAGCATGCCTGCTTGGTTTTTGAACCTGGCTCATCATTATGAAAAGCGCTCTAGCTTACCACTAGACCATACGCTCATGTACATTGAACGGAGTAGTCTTTGTTAAAGTTTTATTTGAGAATTGTTGAAAGTGATTGAGTACTTCTTTTCCGTTGTGTGCTGGGTTCATAATGAATAGAAATATTTCCTTTGGCACCCTTAACCTGAATTATGTTGATCAATGTAGATTGGCTATCTTTTATATTTTTAGGATTGTTTCTGTATATCATTATTCTTTACTTAAAGAAAGTGCTTACTCTTCCTTGAACATGGGAAGAATTAAGACTTTATTAGAATAAATCCATGAAGGAAATATTTATGGACTTCAGCTGTAATAAGATTTTCAATTTTTTTTATTCATGAAATTTTATGATGCATATTGAGATCAATAACAACCATATTCTGGGCACTGTGTAGAATGCAATGGAGGAGGGCAATGGGCAGCTAAAGAACAAAGCAGATTTTTATGGAGATATTATTATTGTTCTGTTTATGGACTGTTATGAAGAACTTGTAGTGTTGAAGACTTGTAATTTGTGAATATGGGTAAGTATATAGTACCCTTTTAAACGGTATTTTCAGATTTGGTAACAAAGTGCGAAATTTGGTTGTTTGGTAGCACTTGTCACCTTTAACCTGGATAATTTGCAATATATTTCCATGCATTTTCAAGATTATCTACTATTCTGTCTTTACATTATAAGAGGCATGTTGTTTGAAATAAAACCTCCATATCTAGTTGTTGTCTTGTTCAGTTTATGGACCGTTATGAACTTGTAGTGTTGACGACTTGCAATTTGTGAATATGGGGTAAGTATATGGTACCCTTTTAAAGGGTATTCTCAGATTTGGTAGCAAAGTGCAAAAGTGGCTCATTTGGTAGCACTGGTCGCCTTTAACCTGGAAAATTTGCAATATATCTCCATGCATTTTCAAGATTATATACTATTGCGTCTTTATATTATAAGAGGCATGTTGTTTGAAATAAAACATCCATATCTATTTGTTGTCTTGTTCCGTTTATGGACCATTATGAATTTGTAGTGTTGAAGATTTGCAATTTGTGAATATGGGGTAAGTATATAGTACCCTTTTAAAGGTTATTCTCAAATTTGGTAGAAAAGTGCAAAAGTTGCTCGTTTGGTAGCACTGGTCGCCTTTAACCTGGAAAATTTGCAATATATCTCCATGCATTTTCAAGATTATATACTATTCTGTCTTTACATTATAAGAGGCATGTTGTTTGAAATAAAACCTCCATATCTAGTTGTTGTCTTGAATCCATGTTTTCTTCATAACGTTTTGAAAACTTGTAATCGTTTTAGGAGAGATGAATCAAGAGTTGAACATCTAAAGTGATCATTCCTTTAGGATTTCCTTTTGATTTCCATATCTAGTTATTGTCTTGAATCCATGTTTTCTTCATAACCTTTTTGAAAACTTGTAATCGTTTTAGGAGTGAAATGAATCAAGAGTTGAACATCTAAAGTGATCATTCCTTCAGGATTTCCTTTTGATTTCCTTTGGGTACATGTGCTGTGATAAAAAAGACAGATAGAAGTGAGATGAATCAAGAGTTGAACGTCTACAGGGATTATTCCTTGAGGATTTCCTTCTTCTAATTTCCTTTGGGTACATATGCTGTAAGAAAAAAGACAGACAAAATACATGTTTCTGTAGTTGGATTTGGAGGAAGTATTTTTTGCTAAATGTGTTTCTCAATTAGGACATCTTAGAAGTGTTTCTAATGTGGTCAACCCTTAAATTTGACTCTGAAGGGTCAGCTGATGAGTTTGTTTTTCTTTGTCAAATAGCTTTAAGCATTGTATTTGCAGTGTTCTATATAAAAATGTGAATTGTATCTCTTCCATGGTTCCTTCTCGACCCCATGCAGCTAAGGAATAAGAATTGGTGTTGTTTTCCCAGATATTGGATATTGGTGAATTATACTTCGGCCACCTCATTGATTGTCTGAAAGATTATTTTTCTTAGTTTTGCATTCATTTCCTATAGGTTAGACAGATGGGTTCAGGTTAGACAGATGTGTTCTGCTTTATAGCCTATAGGTTGATTTGTACTTAAAACTCTGTGCAGGTTCAGAATATTTTTGCAAATTGCATTATGAAGTGTGATGATACCTTTGTGAGAGTGGATATTGTATTGATGGGTTCAGGTTAGACAGATGTGTTCTGCTTTATAGCCTATAGGTTGATTTGTACTTAAAACTCTGTGCAGGTTCAGAATATTTCTGCAAAATGCATTATGAAGTGTGATGATACCTTTGTGAGAGTGGATATTGTATTGAAGGAAATCAAAAGAACTCCCCATGTACATTTCTTGTATATGGGTAAACTTAATCTTTTCCACAGGCCTGTCCGTGTCGGCAAATGGCCTGGAACATATGAGGTGTTGGCAAATGGCCTGTAACATATGAGGTTAAGTCTGAGACTACTGGAAGTGTTTTATGTTATTATCAAGTGAATATTGAGTTTTTCTCTTCCAGAATGCTATAGAATGGGGTTGTGTTGTTCCTGATTAAGGTTTTGCTTGTTTACCTAATCAATTCTTCTTACCGAATTGGAATATTTAGGTATCCTTTGTCCGCTTTTACATTTGGCTTTGTGCTCATGTGTTGTTCCTGATTAAGGTTTTGCTTGTTTACCTAATGAATTCTTCTTACCGTATTGGAATATTTAGGTATCCTTTGTCCGCTTTTACATTTGGCTTTGTGCTCATTGGATTAATCCAACATAGATTGTTCTTTTTTTTAGGTTCAGGAATGGCCAGAAAAAGAGTACCCTACTTACACAAATGGGCCAGGATATATAATTTCAAATGACATAGCAAATTTTGTTGTATCTCGACATGCTAATCATACTTTGAGTGTATTATATCTGATAACTCATTCATGGAAGCATTATGAATGTATTGTATTTTAAACTCTGTTTATTTTGGTCAGTTTTCACTTGTCTCCTATCTGACTCATCTTAGATGCTTGGTCCAGCTTTTCAAGATGGAAGATGTTAGCATGGGGATGTGGGTTGAAGGATTCAATGCTTATTCACGTGTTCAATACTCTCATAATTGGACATTCTGCCAGCTTTTCAAGATGGAAGATGTTAGCATGGGGATGTGGGTTGAAGGATTCAATGCTTCTTCATGGGTTCAATACTCTCATAATTGGACATTCTGCCAATATAGATGTACAAATGATTACTACACTGCGCATTATAAGTCTCCTAGACAAATGCTTTGCATGTGGGACAAACTATTGAAAGGGAAAGTTGAGTGTTGCTACTTGTGAAGGTGGTCGTATTGTTTTGCAGCAAATTACCTGTACATTTAAGAACTGTTTACCTGAGTGTTGCTACTTGTGAAGGTGGTCGTATTGTTTTGCAGCAAATGCATGTGGGACAAACTATTGAAAGGGAAAGTTGAGTGTTGCTACTTGTGAAGGTGGTTGTATTGTTTTGCAGCAAATTACCTGTACATTTAAGAACTGTTTACCTGAGTGTTGTTACTTGTGAAGGTGGTCATATTGTTTTGCAGCAAATTACCTGTACATTTAAGAACTGTTTACCTGTATTCAAATCCTACCTTGAATTTATTATCCAGCTGTCAATTTTGATGAATGTTTTGAAGACCTCTTCGTTGAAGCTGAATATAAGTTGACATTATCATTTCTTACACTCGAAGAAAGCACGTATGGAATTGTACTGTCCTTAAACTCCAATCGTTATGCTTAAAGATGTGAATACCTTGATGTGGGTGGTTTTCCAAAGTTTCTAACAATGTCTGTAATAATCATCATGCAGACAGATACCTTGATGTGGGTGGTTGTCCAAAGTTTCTAACAGTGTCTGTAACAATCATGTTGACAAAATATTCACGAGTTTAATCCTTGTTCACACGGCATGTAAGTTACATGGACCCATACACAACCTATTATCATTATAATTGTCTGATCTTTATGCTTAAAGATTAGATACCTTGACAAATACGTTGTCATTTCCCAAATTTTTATAATGGGAGCAGACATTGGTTGTCAGGCAGACGCTTCCTGGTATTTCTATCAAAATATTCAGGAGTTTCATCCTTGTTCACACGGCATGTAAGTTACATGGACCCATACAGGACAGCCTATTATCATTATAATTGTCTGATCTTTATGCTTAAAAATTAGATACCTTGACAAATAGGTTATCATTTCCCAAATACATTGGTTGTCACGCAGATGCTTCCTGGTATTTCTATACTGTTTTAATCCGTTTATATGTGTACCTTGTAAATAATCAACTATATGGCAGTTGGAATTGATCAGCCCTAGAATATTGTCATGCTGAAACCATATCTGCTTGGGATTTTCACCTAAAAGTATTCTATTTATTCTAAACAACGTGATTCGCCCACTACCCCGACCATGCATGAAATGGTTCATTTCATTCTATCCCCATGAGGTTTACTCGGGAGGTTCATTTTCTTTCTCCCTTACCACCTATGTCACTCTACCGTTCGCTCCGTCTACGCACGCTTCGCTCTATTCGGTTTCCTGACTTCTCATCTTGATCTATATCCATCCTTTGGGGGGGCACGTGTCCGCTCGGTTCTCTTTCTTCTTTTGGACATTGGCCTAGCGTATTGACCAAACTGCGTAGAGACCGCTATAGACCCGGATAAGCCATACCCCGATAGACGATACCTGTGGTTAGCCAGCGTATCGACCAGCGAGAACCCGGATTCACCAGCGTAAGCCAGAGCAAGAGCAAGGTAGAGGCTGGGCTGGCTTCATAAACCCTCCCAGGTCAGGTGAGCAATAAATTCCCTTTCATTCAGGGTCCGTTTGCAAGATCATTCTGCAGCGTTGTTTTCTACTGATTTCTTCCATTCACCAATCATCCAAAAGTCATTAAATGAGGCTGTGCCGAGAAAGGAAGTAGGCCCAAGGTTAGGGTAGCAAGTTGTCCTGCCACAAGTCATATTTGTTAGGAAAAGTCGCGGCAGCGAGGGCTTAGCACTTAGAACAATTAATTGACACATCTTCACTGGATCGGCCAAATAAAATCGATTGTGCATTGGCATTTCGGTCATCACGCACACATGAGTGTAATTTCAATAAGATAGAAAATGATCAGAATAAAAATAAATATTGGTCAAAATATTTTGAAAATTGCTATATGTTTTAATCCGTTTATCTGTGTACCTTCTAAATAATCAACTCCATGCACCTTCTAAATAATCAACTGTTCAACTGTATGGCAGTTGGAATTCATCAGCCCTAGAATATTGTCATGCTGTATTGTTTCTTTTGGTTTGATAAAATGCAGCTTTAATGTGTATTTCTATACAGTTTTAATCCGTTTATCTGTGTACCTTCTAAATAATCAACTACATGCACCTTCTAAATAATCAACTATATGGTAGTTGGAATTGATCAGTTGTCATGTTGTATTGTTTCTTTTGGTTTGATAAAATGTGGCTTTTTGGCTGCATGAGGCATACAAGTGTAATTTCAATAAATAATCAACTGTATGGTACTTGGAATTGATCAGCTTTAGAATGTTGTCAAGCTGTATTGTTTCTTTTGGTTTGATAAAATGTGGCTTTCTGGCTGCATGAGGCATATAAGTGTAATTTCAATAAGATAGAAAATTATCAGAATAAAGGTCAAAATATTGCTATATATTTTAATGTGTAATTATGTGTAATTTCAATAAACAACATCTAATACCGAAGACATGGAAAGATATAATTGATAAAGTGAAATTCAAAATTGACATTATTGGTCAAAATATTTTGAAAATTGCCATATATTTTAATGTGTAATTTCAATAATACAAGTGTACAATAAGATAGAAAATTATCAAATTTTGAAAATTGCATAATGTGTAATTTCAATAATACAAGTGTAATTTCAATAAGATAGAAAATTATCAGAATAAAGGTCAAAATATTTTGAAAATTGCTATATATTTTAATGTGTAATTGTGTGTAATTTCAATAAACATCTAATACAGAAGATATGGGAAGATATAATGGATAAAGTGAAATTCAAAATTGACATTATTGGTCAAAATATTTTGAAAATTGCCATATATTTTAATTTGTAATTTCAATAATAAAGCATCTAATACATAAGATATATAGAAGATATGGGAAGATATAATGTATAAAGTGAAATTTAAACTTGACATTATTGGTCAAAATATTTTGAAAATTGCTATATATTTCAATGTGTAATTTCAATAATAAAGCATCTAATACAGAAGATATGGGAAGATATAATGTATAAAGTGAAATTCAAAATTGACATTATGAGGCTTAGTTAGAGTGAGGATCCATAGAGGTTGTTTCCCCATTTTTCCAGTGGTGCTTGTTGAGAAAAAAGATAAGATCTTGGCTGAGAAGTTGCAGTCTTACAACTTCCTTTTGCTCTCTTCTACGATAGAGGATTGAGATTTTGGTGTGAAGAATTTAGAGATAAATTGTTGAGAATTTTGTGTGAAGAATTTAGTGAGAAATTGTTAGTTTTTAGGGTTACTTAGAAAGCGTTTACACCATGTTTGC